>JANZXR010000172.1:48795721-48854023 GCA_027575705.1 Erythroxylum echinodendron | reverse complement strand
TTAGTGATTACCGAGAGATTGTCAATTTGTCAATGGACAAAGGACATACGGGAAGCATTCAATCAACATTCAACACTCCAAAATTACCACAACAATCAGCAGTAATTCTCAATTTATTCAACCATCATTCAACAATCACTAATTCTGAATCAACAGCAATTCAATAATCATCAATTCTGAATACATTTTACAATGATTGGGTCACGGGAAAAACAAGCACCGCACCAACAATCACCAATTCATTCAACAAACACACACCTACCTTCACCGAAAAACATAGGAAATGGCGTTTGGGTCACGACTCCCTTGCGACGGAGGATGGCGCTTGGCTCACGACTCATGATGCGTCAGCGGGTCGGATGGAGAGAAGAGGACGAGAGAGTCGACTAAAGAGTGAATAGGAGAGCTAGAGGCGGACAGAGACGCTGAGAGTCGGAGGCGGAGCACCAGAGGCTGAGAGTCGGACTGCCGCCTGTCGGAGAAGAAGGGTGGGAGGCGGAGGCGGTCTTGCGTCGTCTGGGACTGGGAGCTGGGAGGTTTTAATCTTCAAAGGGAAAATGACGAGGGAGGCAAAGACGAAGGGTGGGAGGCGGAGGCGGAGGCGAGGCAAGATGGTGGCGTCACGCTGTCTGGAAGTGAGGGAGACTGGTGGATCTAGGAGGCTGGGAGCGGGGCTGCTTGAGGGAGGGAGAGAGAGGGACTGACTGACTGCGGCCGAGGGAGCTGGGAAGTTTTACCGTAACGTGCATTATACGACGTCGTTTTATAACAATAAAACGACGTCGTTTTTAGGCCTACGGGCTACATGCCGAACCGCGGGCCGGTCCGACTGGCCTGCAGTTTGGCCCACCTATCCTCTTCACGGGTGGCCCATGGTCCACGGGCCCTGGCCCGGCCCAGCCATTTCAAGGGCCAATTTTCAGACCTGTGGCTCGACCCATGGGCTGGTTTGACCGGGCCAAACCCGTTGACTTCGAGTTAGGCCGGGCCACTTTTGCCATTCCTAAGTCTACTAAATAACATCGCGTGGAAATGCCATGCTTCCTTAGATTGTGCCTAATTATTTACCTATATAATACTAAATTTAATGTGACAACAATCTTCTAGTTAGATAGGGTTGAAGTTACACCAAATGTTTCTTATTAAAAGAGGTCTAATGTGTGGATGTGATGTAGGCTTCCAAAAGAAAAGGTTACTGTTTGCTTAATTAATATTATAACTATTATAATAATAGTTAAGTAAATACCGTAACTGGCAGCTTAGTAATGAGTGAACTTTCACCATATCTTGTAGTAATTACATAAAAAGTAGCTAACACATCCCAAGAACCAAAGTAGGCTGCACAATACAAAGGACAGCATGAAATACAAAGAGAAACAAATCAACCTACTTAAAAACCAGCTCAAAGTCGACAATTTAACGTTTTCACTTAATACAAACAATTCACATTATTGAAAATTTGTCTATGAACAATTTAGAGTAGTCCCTTATGTTCAGAATAAACACATGTATGCCAACAATCAACTGCCTTGCCTTGATATTTTGAGAAGAATCTCAACTTCCACTGAACTAAGCTTAGCATCCTTATAAGAGAGAGCGGTCAATGATTTGAGTTGCAATACTTCAATGATGCTTACAAATAGCGAATCAGCTCAACAGCAAATTTTCCTTTTCTTGTGGAATTTATTTCTCCTATCTGAAACAGCAAGATTTAAAAATCAAAATGATCAGCGGAAACGATAGTTTGACCAGACACAGATTATTTGATGTACGGAATTAGAGTAGTTAAATTTCAACTAATTAAGGTTGGAATAGTTTATTGTAGTTGAAACAGAGTATATTTCAGTTCCTCTTTTAACAAAATTTCTGAATGCAAGTGTTACTATCTTTCTCTGACAAAATCCCTATTTATATTAATCTTAACAGAAATCCAATTGACAACATAAAAGACATGTCCAAACTTTAATAAAAAAACTCCCGACATCACTTGGTACTAAATTTAATTCGATGGTAATATAGGTTGTTGGAAAATTAAATTATAGCAAATTTCTAAACTAAATAGGAACATATAAAAAAGGCTAACAAAGAAATAAGGAATTAAACGATGCATCTGGATTGAGCAAAGGAATGTATAAACATATTCTTTGAGCATTGCCTTTTGTCAAATAAACAGTCTTGGCATCTATCTTGAGTGTATCTGGATTGAGCAAAGGAATATATAAACATATTCTTTGAGCATTGCCTTTGTCAAATAAACAGTCTTGGCATCTATCCTGAGATTCAATTGTGTATTGAACTGGATCCGTAAGTTGAACACTTCTCAAGATTTTTAAGCAAATAAAGATTCACTTGTTTTCTTGACTTAGTTGTAGGACTCTGAATTGCCAATTGCTTTGCCTTTCTAAGCTCTTTTGTGGATTCAATTTTGAATTATTCATTGTTGTGGTCATCACTCACCGAAGACTATCCTTGTGCAGATAACTTATCTCCTCTATCTCTTCATCGTATTCACCATAAATTCCGCTTCATAATCCAAATAATCTTCTACATATAACTTCAATAAAAAATCAGCAACTGTTGATCCAACTTCATGATCAGTTTTCGTCCCCCACTACTGCTTCAAGTTCAAAGATCTTCTAAAGTCTCAAGGGACTTATGGTTACCACTTACCATCTATGTTCTCTAAACAGGCTCCCACATATTCCTGATGCTAGAAGGCAGGTCAAGTTCTCAACAAGTTTTTCTCTTTCTTGATATTTACCATGATCAACAGGAGGTTCTACGCTAACCTTGAAAGTTAGCTGGATCTTAAATTCCGATACCAACAAGTAGCTACGGTTGATTGTGGTTGAAACAAAAAGGGTTTATAACAAAATCTACATCAATAAAATTGTCCAGCAAAATCCAGATTTAGCCAGAAATCCCACTCATAATAAGAAAGACAAGTCCAAACTTTTAATAGAAAACCCCAACCCTCACTTATTGCTAGACTTAATAGGAAAGTATCTTAACAGTAATGGAAAATTAAATAGGTTCCAAACTAAATAAGAGAGCAAAATAAAGCCTAAAATAAAAAAGAAACATAACAAAACTAATTCTCTTTGACACTCCCGCATCATTAATACACTCACCTTTAGCCTTCCCTTTCCACTAACCGAGACAATATCTCCAGTCTTCAGAGTAGTATTATTTTTCATGACAGTGGTCCAATTCACACGTACATCTCCATTACTACAATGAAAGAAAATTCTGAACTTAATTAGTTACACTTTCAAATTATTTTTCATGACAGTGGTCCAATTCACACGTACATCTCCATTACTACAATGAAAGAAAATTCTGAACTTAATTAGTTACACTTTCAATATTTCAAAGCAAAATGAATCAAAGTTGCAGCAATAACTGGACGCAACATAGAAAAATAACTTTTAATGATGAGCTATCTCAGGAGAAAAAGAGGAATTATAGATAACATATCCTGACAAAGTGAAAAAGGGGATAAATGCAGATAATGACAATCATTCTAAGTGCTGTATGAATTATCAGTACCAGAATAACAAAATCTTTCATTTTAAATAGAAATTATTACTAAAAACATATCAATTCAGAGTCATGATATTATACAAAATGACAATTTAGAGATGATTCTCCAATATTAACCGTAAGTTCAATATCAGACTTCTAAAACTTTTTTTTTCATCCACATGACTTAAACATTTTGTCTCAGTATTCTATATGCACATCTAGGTGTTGCAGAGGATTTCACCATCGACACAGACAAAATTGTAAACACAAGTATAGGGAGAGGAAATCACTGGACAGATTCAACTGAGAAGAATAGGGAGCACCTGATCAAATCAACTAGTTTTGATCGTGAAATCTTAAAGCCTGCACTCGCTAGAGCATCAACCCTGAGTGATGCTTCTATGGCCCTAAATGAATTAGTCCTGTAAACAGCAACCAAGTCAGAATATCATCAAATAAATTTGATCTAAAACATAACTGATACAACAGCTTGCAACCTTGGTGGTTCATATTCAAGAGCAAGCAATGGTATTTTTGAACAAGAAACTGAAACATTACCAACCTGCAAGATAAAAAGTCATTTACCATCATATCATGTACATTAACTCATTTAGCATCATAGGTAACTTTACATGTTTTTTTCAATAAAGGTTCAACCAACTGCTGATTGTCACTTACAAATTTAAAGAGTGAAGACAACTTCATTAATTCGTACAAATGGGAAACAGTAATGCAAGGGGTGTTTCTTACCAAAGATACTATAGGGTGAAAAACATTTCTTCATAAATTAACATTAAATCAACTTAGCATTTGCAGGAACATAAATTTTGAGAAAATAACATCTACCTTGTCCATTTGAGAAAATAACATCTACCTTGTCCAGGGATGACATGACAAAGTCAACAAGCTCAGGAACAAGTAGGATTTGAGCTCCTCTCTGTCCCTGAACAATAATTGAAGCCATGAAACAAGACAGAAAATCCATTATAGAAAATAAAAATTTATCCCACATCTAAAGCATGATCATAGATTAGTGTGTAATATTTTACTATGACAAAAGAAAACTGTATATGTTAGATGGTTAAGGGTCCAGTTTATTTTGACAACTGTACTCAAACATACGATACAGAAAATAAATACTGGCTTTACGTTAGAACTAATGCAGTTGATCCCATCAATTTTATTCTTTTCAGAAATGGCTGTTGTTGGATATGGGCACATAACCTCCAATCTTTATTGTATAAGAGGGAGAAACTAATTTCTCCAGATCACCTTTTTGCTGGGCCAAACGCTGTCAAGTTTAGGAAAGAAGATGAATCATCTAGATTAAGAAGCGGGAAAACCAAAGAGAAAAAGACATCCTAGGAGATCGGTATCCAAATGCTGGAGACTACTGAAGCTCCTTAGTTTGCCTATTTTGCTTCTCTGAGAGAACATAATTTGATTTCAGATGATGAAACCATTTTAAAGCTTAAATACTAAAGAAAGAAAGAAACCTAATATGAAACCATTTTAAAGCTTAAATACTTCAGAAAGAAAGAAACCTAAGTAAATTGACAATATACCTGCAAGATTATATCCCCAAGCTTTTCCCTGAAAATACCTGTACCAAGAACTGAACCAAGGAAATCTCCATGAGAACATGGTTGAAATTGAAAGTTCCCTGTGATACTGGAAAACAGCAAAAGAATATTTAAGGGACTATAATCAACATAAACACATATTGGGGATTTCAACTTGTGCAGTTGGATAGTACCTCAATGCGGCAACTATATCTGGTTCATCTGTCAGCACATCTGGGTGTCCAACAGACATACGGCGACGCTCAGCCTGAAGGCATCAGGAGACAGGTTACTTGTATGGTCGTGAGAAAAATTATCAATGCAACAATGCGAACAAAATCAGAACGCATTTAGAACCTGGGGGTACCCTCCTTGAGCAACTGCTTTGACATCAACCATTTTTTCTATAACAAGAATCGACTCCTTCAATACTGGAGGGGTAAGAAAATCTGTGTGAAGAACTTGCCTTCTTGATGATGCCCTTCTGGCCTGCAAAATCAGTAATACAACAAAGAAGGAAGCAGAGGAAAATTATTTCCGACACATAGGCCTCAATTTCATTCAGATTTATCCTAAACTATGTTTTCTTCTTAGAGCGACAGCAAAAGCAAGTGAATGTTTCAGAATATCATAAGGCTGGGGAATTGAGAAAACGTTTACTAAATACCATTTCAAGGATATGCTTCACTTCTTCTGCAACATTTTTGTCTCCTACACCCTTAAGCAAAATATGAACATCCTCTTTTGTAGCTTGTACAAATTGGCATATCCCTATAGCTATTGTACACAGTATCAGCGAGGTACTTAAATTTCCAAGGACATAAAATTGAACTCACATAGTTTAAGCTCTCAATCCATTGATGGCAACATGTACTTGACAAAAGAGGGAGTAGAATAAAAGTGATGCATCTCTGCTTATCCGTAAGTTTGGCAGAGCAATGATTTGATCCATTGACTGATTCTTGGAACCTTCGTCAAACGGTCATGGAGTAAATGGTTTTGCACTCAAGTGATAATTAACATGAATGCTACAGTCATAATTACAGTCTACCACTCTTTTTTCACTACTTCGCATTACTAGAAAAGCCTAATCCTTATCGTTGTGCCATCAACATGCAATTAGCCTTAATTTTAACAAAAAATAACAGTAAAAAGAACAAAAGGCTGGTTTTATTAAATTGGTTAAACACAAGCTCCATACAAGCCTGTCCTTTCTCTTCAGTAAATGAGCCCAAACATGCTTCCCAGGAACCTACCACAGTGCAAACAAGGAAATAGGAAGCTTATATGATAGATGTTCAGAAACAAACTCCCCAATCTCACAGACAACTTTCTACATTGGTTACTACAGTCATTGTAGCTGTTAGTGACTTGTCAACATGAATATGGAAACTTAAAAGAAGAACATCTAAAACGCTAAGAAGAATCCTTTCAAGGAAACAGTAGCAGAACACCAAGCTCCAAAACAACTTTAAAAGTCCATTTCTAGTTCAATTGTAATCAAATCCAAGCAAGTTGAGAAAGGTTCGTACGGCTTCGACCGGCTTACCGACCCGAAATTCATGCATTCAATGAGTCAGGTCAGGGAAAAGAAAGAGGGCATGTCTAATTATAAAAGTTTACCTCAAAAACCAACGACCGAAGTGAAGGAAACCATATCGCACACACGACACACACCATAATGACAAACAGAGATTCAATAGAGTGTAGAGAGTCGTTCTTAACCTGAGCGTCTAAAAGGCGGAGCAAAGAGAAGAAAGCGACGGGGTCCAGAGATAGAGATGTTGGTGGGGATGGTAATAAGGTTATGAGGTTGAGGACAAGCTCGAAATGCTCCTCTGAGAAGAAGCCTAGTAGTTGTGGAGCTTGGTGCTGCCATTGTTGCCTGCCGATGAAAATTTTGGGCCACAATCAAATCTCTTGTTATGATGTCCCATTAAAATTTCTTTTCACACGTATATATACAAAAAGCCTTTTTTGAGGAAGGGAAACCCAAAGCCTGTGATTGTGATGACGATTGATCATTATCTCAAAATCTTTTTGTCACATATTTGGACCAACACAGAGAGACAAGCTTCAGAAAACCCTCAAGTCGACGGGAAGCCCCGAATCTTATTGTTTTCTTAAGAGGTTGGTTCATTCTGTAAAATCAAGAAACGTCAAAACTTTTTGATTGTTATTTCTATACTAATAGGAGCTATTGAGTAATATTTCGCCCGTAGAGTTTTTGTAAAAAGAGTTTTTTTTTTAAATTAGTTAATTGTTTAACTGCTATTTTAAAAAGAACTTTTTTTAAAAAAATTTATGCAATAGACTATTTGATTATATAAAAATAAAAATATTTTTAATGTTAACTATATTTTATTTTGTAATAAAAATTATTTATGCACATAAATATCATTTAAAATATATTAAACAATATTCAAAGTACAATATATTAACTATTATATAATTTTAAACCATATGAAACATAAATGAAAATATATCTAACTAAATCTTTTGTATGCATTATAACATAAGTAAAATTAATATCAAAAATAAATATTAAAATATATAAAATGTCAAATAATATTATATAAATCCCAAAATAAACGTGAAGATGTGTTTGTGAGTATTGTGAAAATTATGTGTAAAACATAAAGATAAAAGAGACTAAAAATAGGCTCATTAATTAATCTGCAAAATCTATCTATAAAAAAGTTTTATTGAGAAGCTCTAAATTTAAGCTTCTTAAAAAGCTATATCTACTAAAAAAGTAATTTTTTATTTTACAACCAAACACTCATTTTTCTTTTTAAAAGTACTATCTAAAAGTTCAACAAACAGACACTCAACCAAGTTTACATAAGATAGTTTAGTTATCTTTGATTAATCGTTTTTCTAAGTTCCATAGACGCACAACAAATGCATTTAAGATTCGACAAATATGTCAATGTTGTTAAATGCATTTAAGATTCGACAAATATGTCAATGTTGTTAAATCAGTCGATATTAATATATCATAATTATTTAAACTTTTAAGATTTTTGTAAAATATGAATCTATACAAATTTAAAATTTTCATAATAAGTTAAATTTGAATTTTAAAATTATTCTCATTTCAATTAAGTATGAACTTAAAAGTTCTAAAACTGTTTAGATTAATCGACTTCTTCCTACTCATGCATAAGTCTAATGAAAAGCATCTCAACTCCTTCCTTTCGAGTTTTATTTATACCAAATAACAATAACGAAAACAATAAAATTTGTAATAAATAAAATAAAAAAACAAAAAAGAAGATATGCAAATAAATAAAACAAATAAATCATTATAAAAAATGTTTAAACTAAAAGAGCGAATATTTAGACTTAATAATTATAATAAGTATTGCATTAAAATAGATTTTTTTGTTTCTTTATTTTCGTTTCGATAATTATTTATATTTTCTAATCACTTTTTTCCAACAATTAGAGATGACCCGACCTCAGGCCCGAGTCTAGTCCAAACAATCCACCACAAGCTTTAATTGGCCCCACCCAAGCCCAATTCAGCCAGTCTTAAGTTGTTTTTCAATAAAAATGAAAAAACAAAGTCGTTTTTATATATGTCTAGCCTCGAGTCATGCTGGGCCTAAACAGTCCGAACCCAAGAATGACTCGATTAACCCAGGCCTGACCCATTGACCTCAGCCTGAACCCAGCCCTAAATGTCATGTCTAGTTATTATTCTACATCGATAAATCTTCAATTATATGTAATATTCTAAATAAAATGTTTAAAGAAGTCTTAAGCTAAACATTCTTGGGATTATGACAGTCAAAATTTGGGACACAAGCACAAAGCAAATGGAAATTAGTTCAAAATGTCCACCAACCTACGAACAACGCAAATGAGCTAAAACAACTCAATTCTCGCACCACATGCCTCAAGTCACTCGCTGCCTCGTCAAGCAGAAAACTTCCCCCCTAACTCTTCTACTCAAGGACTTGCTTCTTCACAGTAGATAAAAGTATCCAAGTACAAGAAGCACAAGCACCAACAAAGCAGCAGGAATTACAAACCTCCAGTAGTTTGTTGACTTTTTCCTCCTCAACATGGCTTTTGGAAGGGAATCAGTGCCACCTCTTGGTCGATTCCTTTGCCTCAAACTATTCTCACCGCGAACTTTTTCCTTCACTGGAGCAGCTGCCTCATCCTTCACTACATCCTTTTCAGCTTCAGCTGCCTCTGGTGCCACTGTTTCCGCAATTTCCTCAGGTTCAGCGGCAGTTGCAGGTGCAGATGCTGCAGCCTTCTTCCTTAACTTCTTTTCACGTTCCTGAAAGTACATACAAGTGCAAGATTCAGTCTCAAAATACAAATCAAAACTGTAAGCAAGCATCAGGAGCCACAAATATAGAACTACTAATTTCCTTGAGCTTTTTCTCAGCTTCCTTTTCAGCTCTTCTAGCTTCTTTAGCTGCTTTTTTCTCAGCTAACTTCTTCTTTCTTTCCTTTGCCTGCTCCATTTCCTCTCTTCTACGCTCCTTCAACTTTGCCTCATCAACCTCCTCTTCCACAGGAGGGTTCTTTTGTTGCTTCTCTGGACCACCGAAATCATGGTTGTTTGTATCTATACTCTCTAAAGTGGTCTTTGAATCTGTCTTACTGGTTTCTTTCTGAACCTTTTGTGTGGGTTTAACATCTTTTTCTGGAACAGATTTTGGGTCTTCTTTTGGTCGTTTCACGCTGGCTTTTACCACTGACTCTGTTATCGAGGCTATGGGTGCCTCCACGGCTAGCAAAGGTTTCTCTTCAGGGTTCCTGATTCGCCCATCCTTGCTCAATTGTCGACTGTCAAGTGATGGCAAGATTCTCTTCTCATAATCATCCCTAACGACCTTATTACTGCTCCAGAGGGACATAAATTTATCAACCTATTTAAGAATGTCAAAGTGAAAACTATTAGCAAGCAGCTTTAAGAAATAACTGACTAGATATTGCTGCTAAGAACAAACAAGAAAATTTTCTGATCAACCTCTACAAGTGAAAGTTCCTCAAGGGCCTTCACATCCTTCTTAGCAGCAAGGTCCTTGGCTTTGTTCAAAAGTGCACGGTTCTGGTAGAAGTGAGCATTCTGATAAAAAGGAGATGTTCTCAATTAGTCTCGAAAGATATACATGGTAATTATCATAGTATAAATGCTTAAACGGACTCTTGTATGCACATAGGCATGAAACATGATAAGCAAACAATAACAGGGAGTTGTGTTATAAATTCCATGAACACTCTAACACTGGATACATTCAAAATATGAACAAGATCATTCGGTGACTACAGCCTTCTAATGCAATAGACTGATGTAGAATATTACTAAACATTGGATGAGATAATTCTTAAGAGTCTTGAGAACCAACTTTACAAAGATTACATTTTTTACACATCAACTATTAAGCCATATAAGTACGATAGCTTATTTCTGCAATGGACTTTAATCATCAGTGCATTAGAACCTACACAGAGCAACATATAAAGGAATTTACTTTCAATACTGAAAGACATTAAGTCCAAGTAACAATAGATACTTCTTGGGATTCATTTTAAAATACATTCAACATGGAAATAATTGCTTCTTAATTTATAAGACTTATTTATATAATATATACCCTCCACCGCAGGTCCCACACTCAAGGACAAGGCTTTTGTGGTGGAAGGTATGATTGCATCAAGATCTCTTTACAAAAGAAAAGAAATGAGAAGGCAAAGAAACATAGTGGTGCTTGCAAAAGGGAGATACTAAGGTGTGTGACATGCAGAAAACTTCGCAGATTCCAAAGAAAACAGTTGGAGAACTTTTTCAGTAGAGAGACCTGGTTTTCTTTTTCTCTAAAATTTTAAAAGAATTCTGGAAACTACAATTGAGTTTTCTAGTTTCTGATTCGCATAGTAGAAAGTAGTGTTAAAGGATCACCATAAGGGAATGAGTAGAGAAATGGAAATGGAAATGAAGGTAGCAAAGGGTTCCTGACGTTTCACCTAATGAAAATTACCTGAGTACCTGATGGAACAGGACATTTTAGTCTCTATAAATCACACGCCTCAAGGTCACATCTAATTGACAAAGATTCACACACAAGCAGAAAGAGAGAATCGAGATGGAGATAGAGACAGAAACAGAGACATTGGAATATAAGCCAAAACTATGCATGTTGCTTATCGGAAAGAGAAAGAATACCCCCTCATCACGCTGTTTCCTTAATTCCTGAATATTTTCATAGGCTTTGTCCCTCTCCTTAGTTACAGCTTCTATCTCTTTCACTAAGTTATCAATTTGAGACTCCAGACCCTGGATTTTTGACCAAATTGCTTGTTTCTCCTTCTTTACTCCATCCAAATCAACACCCAGAAGCTACATAAATAACACAAAATAAGTAAGAATCATGAAGCAACATTGAACTCTCACTTGGTGATACTGCAATCTTGTAAATTGTAAATGTCCAAATGCCAGTTCTTACTTTGACCTGGTCCTGAATGGCTTCTTTCTGACCAAGTGAATCCTGAAGTTTTGCTCTCATTGCAGCATTAGCAATTACTTTTTCCCTGGTTCCTTCGAGCTGTTTAATTTCTTTAAGTATTTGTTTCTCCTCTGTCAACGGGATGCTCTCATGTTGTATGCGATACTTCAAACTGTAGATCTGAAACACCAAATTTGTAAAGAAAACTGAAGTTAAGAGGCAGGAAGGAAAAAGGACATATTCCATCACTATATGGATTAGTAGTCAAACGCACGAGATCATTGAGCTCTTCTTCAGATGAACATAAACCATAACGACCACCACTACTGGCAGTACGCAGCTTGCCCAATGCCTGCTGTAGAGGTTCAATTTCCTTTTTCTTCTCATCCAAGATCGTCTTATACTGCTTATTCTCATCTGTCAGAGTCTTCAAACGGTTAATCAACTCTGACTTTTCAGACTGCAGAAGATAAGAAATAGCATGATTAGAGTTGCTTATTTCCAATGTTCAAAACGGAATGGATGCACTATTTGGAGCAATACTTTCTTAGACAACTTGCAATGGTAACAAACAACACTTTTACGTTAACTCCTACCTTCTTTTGATTTAAGATGCCATCACAAGGCAATCATCTAAAATAACAAAGGGAGGTAAATAGCTGTTACATTGCATAAGGATAGGATGACTAATAATAGTTCCAGACAACTGATATATATATATAGAACAAACAATACAATGAAAAGGAGAACAAAAAGGCAAAAAAAAGGTCTTCATAAAGGTAAAAATTAAGCTGATTCACTGAAAATTTTCAGATTAAAATACATCGCATATGGATCGGATGACTAATAATAGTTCCAAACAATTGATACAAAAAAAAAATATATATATATATATATATATAGTGTTAAATTGTTAGTGAAATCTACAAACATTAACATATATAGAACAAACAATACAATGAAAAGGAGAACAAAAAGGCAAAAAAAAAAAAAAACTTCATAAAGGTAAAAATTAAGCTGATTCACTGAAAATTTCCAGATTAAAATCATTTGTTTTGCTGCTGTTAAATACTTAATTATTTCTATAAATTAGATTATCGAAGCCTTTAGTTGAGTTGGATGGTAAGTGTACTTTACTCTAGCAATTAAGAACCAGTAATATATGGCACATAGTATTAAATACCGGAAAGGATTCCATGTTTATGTACCATTCCTACAACCGAAACTCCACATAATCTAGTAAAATTTGTAACGTTCAATCTTACCCTTTTTGCTTTAAACTCTTCAGTTAGCTGAAATCGTGATTGATTCTTCTTCTGTATTTCTTTATCAGCCTGATCAAGTTTAGCTTTCAATTTAGGATCCTCAAATACTCGGTACCTAACAAAATAGAAGGAATGAATCTGCTTCTGGGCTGGCCACTCATCAACCACATCCTTTGGAAAGTTGGAATCAGTAACACCATTCCCATCTCCTTTAGCTGACTCCTGTTCAATCGAACCAAATATTATTGGTTCGTTAGTTCCCAATTCTTTATCAAGCTCACCATTTCCATTCTCGTGTCCTAATGGGTTTTCTTTATCAGTTACAGCGGCAAGTGGTACCTGAGCCATTTCCGAACAAATCAACCTGCACAATTCATAGCATATAAAATGAGCACAGCAAACACAATTTGAATGCAAGCCAAAAAATAATCTTTTGAATCTTTTGAATTACAATAATAGGAACAAGACAAAAGATCTGTGCTTCGCAAATATTCATAAATCAGGATCACCTGATAAGTAAATATTCAAAAATGTCATCAACAAGCTAAAACCTTGATATAGTAAAAAAAAAAAAAAAACCTCAACCGATCATTCAGACGGAAACCGAAATGAAACTAGAAGAGAAATAGAATATCAGAGCAGAATGCAACCCGCAGTCAAAAAAACCCAAAGCAGGTCCATACGACAGAAAAGGTCAATTCATTTACTTAAGCAATAACGAAATTTTTTTACAAGACATAACAGAGCAGAGACCAAGTTATCAAATGTAAAAGATGCACCGCTATCAAAAGCAAACAACAAAACCAGGAAAAGGGAGGTCCTTTACAATATCAATCATCGAGCTTTGGACATAAGGAGACAAAGTAAACATGCAACAAACAGGTCACATAAACAATGATCAAAATACGGGGCAGCTCCTTTACCAAGATCAAGAAAAGGACATAAACAAGAAATATTGTGAAATGGGAACAGAAGAATTGAGGATCCATACACCTGGTGGAACGAAAGGTGAGAAAGCAGAGAAACCCCTCTTGAAAAAGGGCCCTCAAATTTCAATCTTTGAAAAGAAAAACAAATACAAGGATCAGATCTGAAAGCGTCCCTCCCTCTGACTTTGTCTCTGTTACCTATTTTCCTCTCTCTTACGTCTTCTTTTCTTTTCTTTCTGATTCTTTCTTTGTAAATACAACAGTCTACTAAACTGTAAATTATAGAGATATCAGAAGAGATGAGAGAGGCAGGGAGCGATTTGACTTTTGACCTCACTTACTATGCGGCTCTTTGAGAGAGAAAGTGAGGATATTTCAGTTATACAAATCTCGCCTCGTTTCGTAGGCTCTTGCTGGCAGTGATTCTACATCATACATACCTACATACATACATACAGAATAAAATACCAAGTATACGACGCGAACGGATAATATTTTTATTATGCAAATTAAGGCTTTCTCGTTGAGATATCATTCCTTTTCCGTTTTTGTAGAGCATTATCCAAAATTATTACCTTTTTCCAACTGCAATTACTCGATATCTTCAGTATTGTTCTCCATTTACTTTGGCCTATTAGTATTTTCGACATATCATTCAAATAAACCAAAATATTGTTTTAAAATAAATAATAAAATAATCAAACCTCGTTTATATGTTAAAGTACTAAACTAGTAATTACGCTTATTTTGTTTTTAAAAATGATAAATAAAAATATTTAATTAATTAAAATATCAATATAATCTTCTAGTATATATTAAATAAACAAGTAATAGGTGGTGATTCACAATAGTAATATAAATTCAAAATTGAAATTATAAATATTTTATTTTTAAAATTTATTTGATATGTTAAACTTAAACTCTTAACTATTTTACAAATATGAAGATATCAATCGAACGTACAGGATTTGATGGTAAATAACAAGCTGAAAAATCTAATATTCATTTAAAATATTCATATCCTTCAAGTATTAAATGCAAATAAGCATTTATATTTATATAAATTGTACATGCTATTACTCTACGCGGATGCATATGATTGTGTTCGTCATCATCTAATGAAGTAAAACTCAGATCCTTTTGTCTTCCGCTCGCATTCTTTGTCTTGTCATCAAACCAAACACTACCCTCTGACCTTTGAGACTACCTACACAGCATCTCGACACAACGTGTCACTTTTCTCTCTTCACGTCGTCTTTTTCGTCGATGATTACGAGAGAGTGTGTAAATGTAATGTAATTGCCCTCGTCTTCGGATTGATTGCTTCTTCTTTCTCTTGATTCAACTAAATTAAATCTGATTAGCCGTACCTCTATAAATCTCTTTAATTAAATCATTGCTTAGTTTAATATTGCTACTTTGTCAACACTATTTATGCCCTGAATGTTGTTAAACTTGTGTATACTAGATCAATAGCAATATCTTCGAAAAAATTATAAAATTATAGGATCATATTATTTTAACAAAAATGAGTTTATTTTGAACTTGTATTAGTTTATTTAGTACCAAAACTTTTAATGTAATTTTAAAAGTATAAAATTTATTATATTTTTGTATGATAAATTATACTTTAAATATGATATTTTTAATTTTATAATACTAATTAAAGCTATAAATTATATTAATTAAATATTTAAATTTTAATTTATTAGAAATATAACCTATAATCAACTTTCTCGTTAATGTTATTAATGTTAAGCGTTATCTAAGTAGGATTTGTTCTATGTAAGCCTATGTGAATTAATTAATTAATGGATGTGTTAAAAATAAATAATAACGACCACTAAGTACTTAGATGTTAACCTAATAGCTAATTAACAAAATTTTATATATTATATATTGTATTTTTTATTATTCATATATAATCTAGAATGAATCTGTTTACATGATATTAACAATAAAATCAATGGTCAGTTATATTTATAACAAATTAAAATTATAAATATTTAATTTATATAACTTATAATTTTGATTTCAATTTAAATGTAATTTATCTTATTTTATATTATCAAATAATTATTGTTATTACCAAAAAGACTTACAAGCACAAGTTACTGAAAAAATTAATTGTTTATTACTTTAGGTAAACGGGAAATATGACTTAAATATGGAGAGAAAGAATATTCATGTGTCAAAATTTTGCTATATTTTTAGCGTTCAAAATTTTCTATAATCTACCTTAATAAGGTCAAAAATTAGTATTATGTTTATTTTATAGTATAAAGGTTGAAGATGCTTTTGAGTGGAAAAGGAATCAGGCCTTAATCCAAAGTAAAAAATTTAAATGGAGGAGTAATATCAGCAATAATTAAGGGTGAATTAAGGAGATGTAGTGTTTTATTTTGCAAATTTGAACTAGATTGTAAGAATTAAATTGAAATATGAAAAATGAATCTAGCAAGATCTTAGGCACCGGGACACTTAATGTAAACTATAATTTTTAAAATTTTGAGTATGCAATTAGTTGAAATAAACATTTACTAAATTAAAATTTGAATACGTAAAAGTTCAAGTCTTTTTATCGTTTATAGCAACTAGGAATTTTAATTTGTAATTTGGAAATTATACTCTTAAGAAAAATATTCAACTAGATTAAATACAATTGTGGATGTTGTGTTGTATTTGTTCGATGGTTTTTTGTTTCTTAAAGCTATTGTTTTATTAAATTTTACTAGGAATTTTAATTTGCAATTTGGAAATTATACTCTTAAGAAAAATATTCAACTAGATTAAATACAATTGTGGATGTTGCGTTGTATTTGTTCGATGGTTTTTCAATTTTTAAAGCTATTGTTTTATTAAATTTTAGATTATAAGGTTGTTAAGCAATAAGGGTTGATTGGATTATGTGTTTTTGATTAACTAGTCTTAAGGAAAGACGAATATTTAGCATCACATCAAATATATGATTAATGAAATAACTATTTTGTGTCAACTATCAATTGTGATTTCAAGGGTAGAAGCAACCGTAAACTAAGGTTTGTTTTATTAAAAAATCCAACTTTATTACTTCCTTTGTTTTATTTATTGCAAATTTGGTCAACCCTCTCTAATAATTATTTTCTTTCATAACGACTGGCAAACGAGAATTTCTCATGGGATTGACTCTTACTTCCATTTATTGTATTTGTTTAATTTAGGAATTAGGAACTAATTTAGGATACCCATGATAGTTCCACTAAAATTTTCCACTATTATTAGGGATTCTAAGATTGCATATTTGTTACAAGATCTTTGAAGGAAGCTAATTTACAATATAATCCGAAGATTAAAAAGACTGCTTAAAAGTAAAGGAAAAAAAACAAAGGTTCAAAAATAATGTGGTGCTACAATTTTTGAATAACTGAAACCACGGTGAACAACAGAACTCCTCGAGAACTGGCTGAACTAAATTTGAACTAACAACCTCACTATATAACTTTTCCTAATTTTAATGCAAATGCTAATTTTGGATTAAAATCTGGTTTAATTCATTTATTGAAGACTTTTTATGGTATTGTAGGTGAGGATTCATACAGGAATCTTCAAGAATTTCATGCCATATATATTGGAATGAAGCATAATGGCATTATCAAAGACCAAATCAAATTACAAGCTTTCTTATCTTCTTTGAAGGATAACACCCAAGATTAGTTATACTATTTATCTTCCGTTAATATCACCATATGGAATAAAATGAAGAAGTAAATTTTGGAAAAATTATTTCCAGCTTCAAGGGCCACAAGCATTAGAAAGGAGATTTGTGGCATTGGACAACACAATAATGAATCACTATTTTAGTGTTGGGAGCATTCTAAAAAGTTATAGGTCAATTGTTCACATCATTAAATTATCGAACAACTCCTGATTCAGTAATTTTATAAAGGACTACTACCAACTGAAAGGAGTGTTATCGATGTTACTAGTGAAGTAGCACTTGTAAACAAAGCACTAAAAGCATTTTGAATATTGATCACTAGCATCTAACTCCCGATAGTTCAACCTTAGGTTATACTTTTTAACCTAATGTGTTAGTGAGATAAAACAACCATAACAAGTACAAATTCCTTATCTAGGTATGTCTTTTGAGGACATTGTTAAAGCACTAGCTACTAATATTGTTAAATTCCAATAGGAAACAAAAACTAGTATTCAAAATTTGCAAAATCAAATGGGTTAGTTAGCTGTAATGATTAGCCATTTGGAATCACAAGGTTCGAGTAAACTGTCATTGTAAACTATAGTGAATCTTAAGGAAAATTCTAATACCATTACATTACAAAGTGGAAAGCAAATGGAGTAGCCCGTGAAAACCCCACCAATAATAAGCTACCATACCAAAGATGTTCAAGGTACTAAAACTAAGAAAAGCGTGCCCATGTCTAAGGATGAGTTACATACTCCTCCTTTATTCATACTTCCTCCTTTTCTGGAAGCATCGAAGGTTGAAAAGAGATGGGAGCATGATATTGATTTATATGAAACATTTTGAAGATGTGAGGTAAATATTCCCCTTTTGATGCAATTGAACAAGTGCCTAAATATATTAAATTCTTGAAGGAACTTTATACGATGAAAAGGGGACAAAAGATAAAAAGGATTGAAAGGGTAAGACTAGGGAGAAATATATCTGCAGTTATTCAAAAAACTCTTCCAAAAAAGTGTAAAAACCTAGGTATGTTTTCTATACTATGCACTATTGGAGGATCTAAAGTGGAAAAAGCAATATTAAATTTAGTTACATCCATAAACATTATGTCCTATTTTATTTATTCAACTCTCGGCTTAAAACTCTTAAAAACGCTGGGAGTGGTAATTTAGTTAGCAGATATACCTAATGTATATCCCAAAGGATTAGTAAAAGATGTTCTTGTACATTTTAAATACAAATTAATTTTTCTTGCTAACTTCTATGTCATAGATATGGAAAATGATGACCAATCAACACCTATTTTATCAAGAAGACCATTTTTAAAGACAACCAAAATAAGAATTAATATCCATAATAGTACTTTGACTATGGAATTCGGTAAGGATACTATGTAGTTTAATATATATTATTCAACAAAGTATGTTGATGATGGTTTTCATGTAGTTTAATATATATTATTCAACAAAGTATGTTGATGATGGTTTTCTTATCTTTTTAGTTGATGTTTTGGATTTATTAATGCAAAACAGGTTAGAGGCTAATAGGAAGGATGGGTTAGAGACAACTATGAGGGAAAGTCTTTTTAATGAAGAAGATACTAATATTTCCCTAAATTTTTGTTTGTAAGACTGTATGACATGGACAATCTGTAGAGGTAAAGTAAGTGCTGATAATATAGTATATGGACCTATGGATCCTTACACCTAGTGACTTGCTCTTCCCTTCAGTGGTACAAGCACCAAAATTAGAGTTACAATACTACTGAACACTTAAAATATGTGTTCTTTGAGAAGGAGACACTCTACTAGTAATAATCTCCAACAAGTTAACATTCACACAGGAGAAGAGATTAATAGAGGTTCTAACAAACTTTAAAGTAGTCACTAGATGGATAGTAGTGAACATCAAAGTTATCATCCCTTCTTTAAGTGGATGGAGCACCAAAGGCAGCCGCAAAGAAGATTAAACCTTCCAATTATGAGTTGGTAAAGAAAGAAGTCTTGAAGCTTCTTTAAGCGGGTATAATTTTCCATATCTCAGATAGTATGTGGGTTAGCCATGTACAAGTGTAACTAAAAAGGACATGAATTTAGTTGTCATAACTCATGAGGGATATTTAGTTCCCATTAGGGTCCAAAATTAATGACGAGTTTGTATCAACTATAGGAAGTTAAATTCAATGACTTGGAACGACCATTTCCCTCTTCCCTTTGTTGGTCAGATGACAGAGAGATTAGTTCGGAAAGCATTTTATTATTTTCTTGATGGTTTAAATGGTACTTTTAGATTGCAGTTACTCTTAAAGACTAGAAGAAAATGACTTTCACTTTTCATTTTGGAACTTTTGCATATAGACTAATAAACCTTGACACTTGCAATGTGTCAGACACTTTCTAAAGATGTATGGTAAGTATTTCTTAAATTATGTAGTACAAATCATTGGATTCTGTATAGATACATAAATATTCTTTTGATGAGTGCTTGAATAATTTAAGATCTTAAAAAGATGTATGAAAACTAACCTAGTTCTAAATTTCATAAAATATCATTTTATGTTATAATAAGGTACAATTTTGGGATACTTTATCTCGTGTGAAGGAATTGAAGTAGATAAGGGTAAAGTAGATATTATTCAATCTTTTCCTTAACCTGTTAGTGCTTGTTTCTCGGCCATGTAGATTTCCATCGAAGGTTCATTAAAGATTTTTAAAAACTACATCCCTGTTGTGCCAGTTATTGTAAAAAGATGTATTTTTTAACTCAATGATGGAAGTAAAGAAGCCTTTGACAAGATGAAAAATCTATTAATTTTAGCACCTATCAATTAACCGTTTAAAGAAGAGCTTCTATTCAAACTTATGTGTGATATTAATAATAAAGCCATAGGAGTTGTCTGGGGGAAACGAATGGAGAAAGTGCCCTGTGTCATTTACTACCATCCATGACTTTAAATAACACCTATAGAAATTATTCAACAACTGAAAAAGAGTTGCTGATAGTAGTTTTTTCTTTGGAAAAAATTTGATCCTACTTATTAGGAACTAAAGTTGTTGTTTTCTCTGCTCACGCAATTCTTAAATATTTGTTATTAAAAAAGGAGGCAAATTAATGAGATGGATCTTATTGTTAAGTGAATTTGACTTATAAAACAAAGATAATAAGGGAGCAAAAAATCAAGTGGCAGATCATTTGAGCAAGATATCTTATGCTTACACAAATTTTGATTTGTAAGTAGATTTCTTGGATGTGCAACTATTCGCTAAAAGTGTTTAATTACCCTGGTATGCAAATATAGTAAATTATTTGTTTACTTTTAATTACCCTGGTATGCAAATATAGTAAATTATTTGTTTACTAATATACTACCTACAAATTTATCAAAAGCTCAATGGGATAAGATTAAAAATGATGTTAAGCACTACATATGGGATGAATTTTATTTATGGAATCGTTACTTCAATCAACTAATACAAAGATGTATATCTGAAAATGAGTTCTCATCTATCCTCACATTTTTCCATTTGTATAACTATAAAGGACATTTTTGGTGATAAATAAATGGCAAGAAAGATTTTAGAATGCAGTTTATTTTAGCCTTCCTTATTTTGAGAGGTATACTTATTCTATAAAGCTGGTGAGCAATGTCAAAGAATAAGTAATACCACTTAAAGAAATGAGATGTCATGAACCCAATTTTAATTTGTGAGCTTTTTTACATTTGGGTATCAACTTCATAGGACCTTTTTCCTCTTCTTTTAATTTTGTTTACATCTTATTAGCTTTCGACTATGTGTTGAAGTGGGTGGAAGCAAAATTCACCTGAATTGATGATGCCAAATTGGTTGTAGGTTTCCTTCATTCTAACATTTTCTATAGATTTGGTATCCCACGTGCCTTGATCAGTGGTCAAGGTAAATATTTATGCATCCAAATGGTGGAGGTAATCCTAAAGAAATATGACATGACTTCTAAGATCGATACATCATACCATCTACAAAAAAAAAGGCCAGGCTGAAGTTTATAACTAAGAAATCAAATCAATCATAGAAAAAATGGTTGGACCAATGAGAAAAGATTGGATCTTGTTAATTGAAGATGTACTTTGGGTTTACCAAACAACTCACAGGACATCAATTGGTATGCCACCCTATAGGTTCGATATAATAGGGCTTGTCATTTACCTGTTGAATTGGAGCACATAACATTTTGAGTTGTTAAGCATGCAATATGAACTTTGATGGAAGTGGAAATTATAAAAAATTGTAACTACCGGAACTTAAAGAAATTCATAATGATTCCCACGAAAATGCGAGAATATATAAAGTGAGATAAAAAAATTTACTTGATAAACTCATTGCTTGAAAAGACTTTTCCATTAGCAGAAAGTTGTCCTCTATCACTTTAGGATTTAGTGTTCTCTAGGTAAGTTAAGATCTTAATGGATTGGACCCTTCATTATAATTAATATATTTCCACATTGTTATCGTAGCGCATCATAAAATTACTCGAAATAACTAAACCTAAAATTATAGCAGTGATGAGTTTAGGCTGATCCTATAGAGAGTGTATGTAAAACTTTTGAAATGAAAATAATCGGTGTTTAGGTTTGGGAGGTTTTGCTTGTTTTTCAAATAAGAAAATAAAATGAAACTAAACTAATGAAAACAAATTAAATAAAAATTCAAAAATGATGAAAAGTGATGAATACGTTAGGGATACGATCATCAGGTTAATCTCATCCTACACACAGTTGAACATATTTCATTGAATTGTTGTTCTCACACCTCTCCTAGCAACTATTAATCGTAGGTTAGCGATAAGCTATATTTACCCCAATTTTTCCTTAGGTCATGTTTAATTAAGATGAGCTCGTGAATTCAACCTAGCTATCGAACAACTTAGAACAAACTCTTTAGATTTAATTAGATATCCACACTACAAGTTAGGAAAACAAATTAATTAAAGCAACAACCATACAAACTCGGGTCATTTAACCTAGGTTTTGTCATCCTTAATTATTTGAACCATTAGTTGCCATAAATGAATCCAAACACAACAATTACGGATTGTATTCAAGATTCCAGCATAAATCTCAAACATAACAATTATGAATTATATTCAAGATTCTATCAATGGGTTCATAATAAAAAAAATCAAATAGAGCATTCAATCATTCTTACGCAATACCCAAACATTAAACATAAGATAACATAATCAATCGCTAAGAGAGAAAGAACAAAAAATACAATGAGAGAAATTCTTAATAAGGTTCTTTGGTGTCGATATCACCTTCGAACCAGCCTCAGAAAGCTAGCCTTTCATAGGTCTCAAATAAATGGAGCTTTGCTCCTTCTCTTCTTCAAAATCGAGACCTCCCGACTCCAAAACGATTCCTCCAACCTTTTATATCCTTTTTCCGTCACATTATGTCTATTTATATTAAAAAGTAGGGTTTTGGGTGGACATGTGGCAACGTCATGGGCGAGACTTAGTGTGTCACGACCATCTCACGGCCATGACAATTTACTCTTCATCTTCGTGCATTTTTGTCTCCTCTTACTTTGATCCTTTTTCTTCTTGTTCTATGAAGACAAGTGAGTGTGAATTTCAAGAAGAAGGTTCAAAGATTGTGCTTTCGACTCACTTAACTCTTTCGCTTCTGAATTGTACGTAAAACTAAATATGAACTAAAGTGAATTTCTTAAACATTTCATAGCATTAATCACAAATTATTATGGAATAAATGTA
This sequence comes from Erythroxylum echinodendron, assembly GCA_027575705.1. Classification (NCBI taxonomy): domain Eukaryota; kingdom Viridiplantae; phylum Streptophyta; class Magnoliopsida; order Malpighiales; family Erythroxylaceae; genus Erythroxylum; species Erythroxylum echinodendron. The sequence goes on along the minus strand of JANZXR010000172.1, from coordinate 48,830,830 downwards.
TAATCAATTAAGTACATATCAATTATGCATTTGAATCCAAAGTATGTCTAACCCTAAAGTACTTAAAGTTGACGACCACCCTATTAAACCATATTATGAGAATGTCAACAATACAACAGTAGAGGGAATAGACTTAACAGATCCAATTTACCATGAAAAATGAGCTACAACATTTTCGAGCCAACGATGTTAAACAAAGCATTCTTAAGAAGCACCGTAAGCTTATCTTTTACTTTGTTTTGTTTTGTTTAATTTATGTCTATGTTCTTTCTTTAAGTTTTTGTAGGTTTTACTTGCCTTCTATACTAAAGAGTAGTATAATTCAAATGAATCAATAAAGAAAACCAAAGAATGTAAGATGCTTTGAAGATACACAACCATATAGGATTTACATGCTCGTGTAAGTCCCTGTACATGCTTGTCTCTAGTGCATGTACCTAACTATAAACGTGTGTAAATGAAGGTATTAATTCGTGAATATATATAATTGTGTGGGATTTTGCACACCTGAGTAAATACCTAGACACGCCCGTGTCCCTAAAGCATGTACCCAACCGTAAACATATGGAAATGAAGGTGCTTATTTTTGAAGATATAAGACCATGAGGATTTTGAATGCCTGTGTAAGTACCGGACATGCTCGGGTCCCTAGAATGTGTACCCTGTTGTAAACATGTGGAAATAAAGGTGCTAATTCATGAAGATATATGGTCGTATAGGACCAAACATGCCCAGGTCCCTAGAACATGTACCCCATTGTAAACAAGTGGAAATAAAGGTGCTAATTCATAAAGATACATGGTCGTATAGGACTTATATGCTAGTGTAAGTACCTGGACATGCTCAAGTCCCTAAAGCGTGTACCCAATTGTAAGCGTGTGGAAATAAAGGTGTTGATTCGTGAAGATACACGATCATGTGACATTTTACATGCCTATGTAAGTACTTAGACATGCCCGTGTTTTTAGAATGTGTACCTAATTGTAAACATGCGGAAATGCCTGTCGTAACATCCCTCCCAGAGGTGCAGATGCAGCCATAACAAATTGTTGAATGCGATACTATTATACCTGTTGCATCACCAGCCAATTTTCTACCAATCCTTAATTAATTCTCAACTAGTGTTTTAAAAATCGGACCAGATATTGAACCGGTTAAGGAAAAGATTTAAGTTTTAAAGGTTCAACTGGTATTAAACTGCTATAAAACGAGTATATAATAAATAAAAAGTAAAAATTATAAGAATAAGTAAAAAATATAGTATAAAATAAAAGATCTTATTGAAATAAAAATGCACTAATAATGCCTATTAATATATAATAAATCTAACAATTTAAACTAAGATGGAATCTAACATAAATTTTAAAATAATTACAATAATAATAATAATTGTATTTCTATATAAACATTTATTTAAAGCCTCATAAGAGTTGAAGAATGCTTAAAGAAAATCAATGGAAGGACTCTAACTTTATTATAACTTCTTTTTTAATGTCCTTTAAATATGCTTATTCATAGTTTAAATATTATCTTAACACATTCATAAATTATTTTAAGCAGAATTACTTATATATACTAATTAATAATTTAATTTATTAAATAAATTCATGATAAAATAATAATTATTTTCCAAAAATAATAATTTAAAAATTTTAATTAAAATGTAAGGAGATAAATAAAGAACCTAAATTTTGACAAAAATAATTTATTAGCAAAATTATATAAATTTAGCATTTTTAAGGATAAAATAGTAATTGTTTTTTAAAAATAATAATTTTAAATTAAAATTTAAAGAAATAAATAGAGAATATAAAATATAAAATATAAATTTTATAAGTTAAATTATGCGAGAGAGTTGAAAAATAAATTTTATTAAAATTCAAAAGATTGCATTTGTGAAAAGTAATAGGTTGGTGTGTGTGCAATGGCAGAGAGTAGAAGCTATTCGTGGTGGATCCTAAGTTATTAAAGGTAGTGGGTCCCATATTACTAAAGGTGGTGGGTTAACTTAATTGGGTTTTTAAGAAAACCAGATGGTTTTCTAAAGAAACTGGTTAGTTTATTACTTAACCGACCGATTTTTTATCATTAAGGTTATTAGTACAAACTAGATCGAAAATCTAGGCAATTTATATTTATTTCAATAGAATTGGTCAGTTCGATTTGGTTTTAACATCATTGTTCTCAACAACTAGAACCATGTTAGGATGGGCCTTTGTTATGATCTGAAACACAAAAGGCAAATAAAATGGAGTTAGCTAGTAGACTAAAGCTTAAAATTGAAGGATTCAATGTCTTCCAGGATGAACATGATAAACAAACGTATGAAGAACTTTACAAATGCAAATTATATGCTTGTAATTATTTTCATAACCATACCATAAAAGATTTGAAAATCAAAGATGAATTTAAAGCATTAGCAAATCACTTGATATGCTTATTTTAATGTTTAATCATCTTTTTTTGTTGAACCTAAAAAGGAGTTTTATACAACTTTTTAATTTAATGATGAGCTTGATATTAACTTTTTTAGAAAGGTGACTATAAAGTTTAGGATGACGGGAAGAGAATTCTCTTTTTCAATTGTTGAATTCAATATTGAAATGGGGCTTGTTAAAGATTAATGCTAAAAAAGATTGTTCACAAATTCAAAATGAGATTATTCTTCTAACTTTCAACCTATTGAGTTATCAAGTGAATGATCTGTTGATTTTGCATCATATAACTCAAGTTCTTCAAAAAGTTCATACCTAAAGAAACCTGTCTTGAAATTTTTACAATGTTTTTTATGCTATAACTTTTCTGGACAATGAGACAATATAAGGACATTAGCTAATGTTGAATTTTATTTTCAGTGGTGTATGGAACAAAATAATGTAGTAAACCTAAGGTATTGGTTCATTACGCAATTTCCTTATGTGATCTAAAAGAAAAATAAACCATTAATCCTAGTTTCATACATCATACAACTAGTTGTGAATTTGGATTTACTTGACTTTTTCTCATACTGATGTATTCATTGCTTGTGAAATAAAACTCTTAGATCTCAATTGTTTAACCAAGACGGGTATCATCACATAATAATTCAATGGTAACTTTGATTTTGTTTCACTTGGACCAACTGTTATTAGTTCAAGAACATTTTGATACAACAAACCTTTAGCTGTAAAATGTCCATCTACCAATTCCCAAGATGATGTCCCTTACTTTTCCTCAACTCAACTAACTACCTTAGCTTGACTGAAAAATGAGAGTAAATTATATCAAATGAAACATGAACTGATGACTTTCTTTTTTGGTTAAGGGTTCTGGCATCCCTTTCCACCTTCTCCATATGTTTGTCATTTATTCCTACCACCCGAAAAGGAAACATGGCAGTTTTCTTTTACTTTCTATTTTTATTTAATTTCAACATTGAGGATAATATTTTAAATAGGTTTGGGGATGGGGATATTATTCCTTATTCTAATTTTTTGACATTTTTTGAATGTTTAAGTATAAATTAAGACACTTGATTGATGAAGTATAACATAAGGATTAGGTGAATTTGTTTGAAACCTTTAAGAATTTGAGCCTTAAAGGCTAAAAACATCATATGTGTGTGTGTGTGTGTGTGTGTGTGTGTGCGTGCGTGTGCGTGTGCGCGTGCATGCGTGTGCTCGTGTGTGCGCGTGTGCGCGTGTGTGCGTGTGCGTGTGTGTGTGTGTGTGTATGTGTGTGTGTGTGTATGTGTGTGTGTTTGTGTGTGTCTGTGTGTGTGTGCCCATTTCTATTTGGTTTTTGATTCTCTATTATTTGGATACCCCTAGAACTTACAATTAACTAATTTGAATTGCTATGATAAATGAGAACTTGAATATAAAAAAGGCCTTCCTTATTTTAGACACTTAACTTTAAAAGTCACCTTGCTTAATTATCTTTAGTTTAGCCCCTTTGAGCCATTTTAAAATCCTTCTTTTTTGTGTTTTCAACCCACATCACAATCTAACCTATAATATATCTTATCACTTAACTACTTGTTTTTAATAAGGTATTCTTTAGCTATTGGGGGAATTAGGAGTGACTTTGCTCTAAATTTTGTTTTCCAAGCTACTCCTTTTGTATTCAATTTAATTTTATATGATAGCTACCCATTAATGCTAAAAAAATAATAATAGAATTATGTTAGTAATAGTATATTAATAAATAAGCACTTGATCATATTCATATTCTTAGCAATACACTTTGTTTGAATGCCATATGCAATATGTGTGGTTTTAACATATAATTCTCCCCTTCTAACCCTTAACACAAGCCCCATTACAACCAATTAATCAAATTTCCTTTTGATTCATATCTTCATATGGTCATGGTGAGAGAATTTGGTGTATTTGTAAGTATATAGTAGAGCATTCCTTGTGAAAAGAGTTTGAGAGTAAACACTAAAGCCTAAACACTTATGTGAAAGAGTGAAGACCATGAGGAATTTCATCAAGGATTTGGACATACTTTTGATTGAGATTGTCTTTAATTGTCTTTATTCATACTTTTGGTGACAATCAACTTTGATATGTGTTGAGTTTTTTTTTTCAGTCTAATTCTTAAAGAGTATGCATGATTTAATCTCATGAGAAGTGGTTGGGTAAAAACCATTTGGCTATCTTGTTTTATTAGTTTCTTATTTGCTTAAGAACAATATAAGATTAATTGTGGCAGAATTTGATGTGTCATAATTTTGCCTTATTTTTAGCATTCAAAATCTTTCGTAATCTATCTTAATATGTTCAAAACTTAGTATTTGGTTTATTTTTGTAGGATAAGAGTAAAAAATGTTATTTAAATGGGAAAAGAATTAAGCCTTAATCCAAATTCAAAATTTTAAATATCAGCAATAATTAAGGTAAATTAAGGAGATTTGGGCTAACAAAAACATTTTATTTTGCAAATCGTAAAATAGTATAGTGAGATCTTCAGTGCAGACACACTTAATGCAAATTGCAACTTCCAAGCTTCGAATCTACAAGAGAAAAATATGTTAAAAAGTTATTTTGACACCTTATCTTGGCTAGATCTAGGCGAAAATTAATAAAGTTATGATCAGGAGATCCAAAGAATCATAACCACGAGATTTCCAAATAAGCTTCAATGGCTATAAGTAGAGCCAAGATGTGAAGGAGAAGACATCCAATTTCTAGCCACTTTTCCTAGCTTCTTAAAGTCATATTTTCCCTCCTTTCTTTAGTGGATACTAAAGTAGTCTTCCTTTAGATACTAGTTGTCGGAATGATCATTGGTGGCTAAGTCTTTTATTCTTGGTTAAAGAAAGGGGAAACCCTTTTTGGAACTTTGAAGATTGAAAATTAGTTGGGTCTTATAGTGAAGTATTTTATTTACTCATGTATTGAATGTTCTTCTATGCTTTTATTTTATGACAACTTTTTGTTAATTTCCAATATGCACAATTAGTTTACTGGTTAAAATAATTATTTTCTATATTAAAGTTTGAATATGTAAAAGTTCAAGTCTTTTAATCATTTATAGTAACTAATAGTTTTAATTTCCTATTTTAGAAATTATACTCCTATGAAAAACATTAAACTCGATAAAACACAACCGTGAATGTTATGTTGTCTCACTTCAATGGTCTTTCTTTTCTTAAAGCTATTGTCTAATTAAATTTTATATTATATCTAAGGCTGTTAAGAGATAAAGGTTTACTAAATTATATGTTTTGATAAATTAATCATAAGGAAAGACAAATATTTCGTACCGTATCAAATATATGATTAATGAAATAATTATTTTTGTGCTAATAATCATTCGTAGTTCTAAGGGTGGAAGTAACTATAAACCAAGGTCCGTTTTATTGAAAACTCTCACTTTATTACTTTCTTTATTTTCTTTATTGCAAAGTTTATCGATCCCCTCCCCCTCTACTAATTATTTTCTATCGTTTCAAGAATTTAGGAATTAATTTGGGGTACCTATAATAGTTCCACCAAATATCATTGAAATTCTATAAATAATTTATCCCACATATTTAATGGATTTTCTTCTTAAGTTTGTGTTGGCCCTAAAAAAAATTCTGTCATTTGCTCCAATTGATTACAAAACAACCTTATAATTCTATAATATAATATAAATTAAACCATTGCTTTGATCAATATTTCTTTATCAGTTATAGAAAATGTCCTCTCTTTTTTAGTTTTGTGCTTACATCTTTTTTTAGAGCTTAAAGAACCTTTATAATCAGCTAAAAGTTATCGGTAGTCTTAGATACTTGTTATGAGCTTCAATCTTTATAAACTTTGGTACTTGCAGTATTTATCTTTTTTTATCTGTATTGACATAAGGGTTAAATAGATTTCCAACTTTTTCCTATTTATTTTTTAACTATAAACTACACTTTTTAAAAAAGGTATATAACAATTTTTGCATTCACTAAGGTAACTTTCCCAAATACTAGATTATCATCTCGGAAGAGGAGGTTAGTTAATAGTGGAGCTTTGTAGTAGATAAAAATTACTTTTAACTTGGTTTTGCTGTTACACTTGTTGGTTAAGTATGAAAACCCTTTTATATGAAACAATAACATATAAGGTGACAAAGGATTAACATGTATAATGCCCATTACAACTTTTAAACATTCACTTGGATACCTATTAACTAATTACTAAAGTAATATAATTCATAATTAGCTTCACTCATTTTTAGTTAAAACCAAAATGCAACATACTTTTTTTTTAAAAGCTCCCATTTTATTCTACTATGAGCCTTTTCCATATCAATTTTTAAGGACAAACTCTATGTTTCCCTCTTTTTTTGGCTCTTCATATAGTTATGTACTTTGAATCTGAGATGTTATTTGTAATCATTCTATATGGTATAAAGGTACATAGAGTTTTGTCAATAAAAGAATGGAAAACAACTTTCAACCCATTAACAATTACTTTAGAAACAAGTTTATACCAGATATTGTAAATACTATTGGTTGAAAATCTTTTTATGTATTTGAATGTTTCTTTCTTAGAATTAAGAATATTTTTGTTGTTGTATGTATCTGAGTCTTTTCCCTCATTAAAGACATAAGATTGCTTTTTAGCATCATCTGTGGAAACGTGCAAATATTTTTATAAAACAAGGTTGGCATCCCATTAAGTTCCAGTGCATTAGCGTTGTGACTTTGTTTCAATGTTGTTAAAATTTTAGTTAACACAAAAGGACTATTAAATATTTATTAATGTCTATTGAGACTTTCCCTTCTATCTTGCCTAAAAATTTATCCATCCCTCTTAATTTTTGTGTTTAAAGGAGTTATTGGAAATAATTGCCAAAGATTTATCAAATCTTCTTCTCGTTTTGATATGTCACTTTATTATTATCATAGACTTTTTTAGTTTTATTTCTGGTTTGTCTTCTAGTTGCTTTCTTATGAATGAAACTTATGTTTTTGTTTTATTTAATCTAATCAATCTTTGATCTTTGATGCCACATGACTTCTTTTACTAGAATTTGATTTAACTCCATATAAATTCCCCTATCCTCATCTATAATGATATCTGAGTGAAGTTGTCTTTGTAAGCCTTTCAATAAAAAAATGGAATATTTTGATTCTTGTATTAATGTTGTCAATGCAACTCTTATTCCAAGTATCTAAACCTTAAGCATAAACTAGGACACCTTTTTAAGCATGTCTTATTATTACATTAGTTCCCTTGATAGACCCTATGATTATTGCATTACTTTCTCGTAGTCTTTTTTTTCTAGAAATTAAGAAGAAGTTATATTAAACGAAAAATATATCGAAATATACTTTTCAAGTTTTTCTAAGCAATAATGCTTAGAAAGGATAACCCGAGGATTAAAGTATAAATCTTTAGGTTCTAACCAAAAGAAAGTAATAATTATATAAACTACCCTATTTGAAGATATCCACTAGTGAGGACAATACTAGAATGGAAAATGAGGAAATTAGTCCAGTAGCCATATTGCATTAATTAGGTATATTGGAATTTCCTATAATCAAGTCAACTCTTTACTCATATGTAGGTAGATGTCATGTATAATAAGTTGTTCTCTAATTCTAAGCAAGGTGCTTCTTATAAGGCTCTGAATACTTTGACTTATAAGGCTCTGAATACTTTGACTTAATCCTTGGAACATCTAAAAGTTCCTTTCCTTCCATAAAGCATAAGTTGTATGCAGCTTACTAATAATTTAAATACAGTGGAATCTCCTTGATGGGTGAATTTAACTTGCACTACTTATTTTATTAATGAGTTCTAAGTGGATGGAAAAAAGTTTGGTTAAGGATCTTTATAGATTTACACCAAAATTCCATCGTATAACCATAAGAATGGAGAACATGATCAGTGCTTTCTAAAACATGATTGAGAACTAACATAGCATGTTAGGAAAATGCCTTCCAATCTTATCTTTCGTTGTTAGCATATTATGAACTACTAATCATATTATAAAGGTTAGCTTTGGGGATCGATTAGGAAACCAAAGCAATTTCCACCATGAAACCATAGGCTTTTTGCTTCTGAATAAGTTAAGGCAAAACTTACAAGTAAACATTATAGAGTTATGGTGAACTTGTTCCAGTTTGTTATACTCATTGGAGTGAAGTGTATAAGATGGAGTATGATTCGTAACAGGGGAGAGAGCCCTGGTTCTATGAGTATATTCTCCTTCCATCATCATTGTATTTACTTTTGTAATGGGAGGAATAATTAGATTCAGGTGAACAAGATATATAACGTTATGTAAAAGATTTAAAAAATCATACCAAAACTAGGTTTTCAATCCATTCCCTACCTTGATTTTAATAGCCAAATTCATTTCCTTTCTTAGCTTTAGAATTTGATTAAAGGACAAAGAAAAGGATTGATATACCTTAATAATCTAGAAGCTCTGTTCTTTTATTATGTAAGTATGAACCCGTTTGACCCATATTGATTGAGCATTATTAAACAACTTCCAAATTATCTTAGCTAGTAACATTTTATTGTATCCGCTATAGAAGATAACCCCAAACCACCCTCAACAACTGGGGCACAATACCATTTAGCCTTTGCACCTTGATTTTTCTTAGCAATTCCCATCCATAAGAAGTTCTTTAACAATTTTTCTATGTTTTTAATTAGCTTTTAATGCAAAATAAGTGTGAGTTACAATTTATATGAAGGCCATTTAAGACAAATGAAATTAGCTATAACTTGCTAGCATAGGAAAGGAAACAATTGTTTTAGTGGCTAATCCTTTTTCTGAGAGAATCAAATAGAGGTTGACGCTTAGAGTATGAGATCCTTTTATTACAGACAGGTATACCCAAGTACTTAAATGACATAGTATAAAGTGGTACCATGAAAGCATGGAGAGTTGTGAAGCAACATGGGATGTATATGATAAAATAAATAAGTCACTTTTCTATAGGTTCGCAGTAAGACTAGATAATATGCCAAAGTCATGTAGGAAGTTCATGAGCAGATTAATAACACTAAAGTCAACTCTATTAAACAATAACAAGTCATGTAAAAAAGTTAAGTTGAATAACTTTAGTTTACTACAATGGTAGAGATACTTAAAGTATATAAGATCAACCTTAACAATATCTCGATACATAGAGAAAATAAATTATCACCCTGGCGTGGCCATTTAGAGCCTTGGAAAACATTTGTGGGTTCACCATTCATTATTATTAAGAATGAATCAGAACAAATACATACCTATATCCAAAATATAAATTGATCAAGAAAATCAAGAGCTGCTAGAGAGTCCAAGATAAACTTTCAGTTCACTAATTCAAAAGCTCATTTAAAGTCAATCTTTATGATGTAGCTCTTTTTTAGCTTCTTGTTATTATATCTTTAAATGGCTCTTGAACTAGGATTATATTATCTCCAATATTATGATCACAGCAAAGAGGCTGGTTAAAGAAAGTTACATTAGTTTTGAAGTGTGTAAGCCAATTTGGATTGACTAATGCATGACATATTTTCCTCCTGATTAAGCTAAGCTGTTAATTCCCTACCTATTACACATGTATAGTATGCTCCTTTACAACTTACGTCTAAGAGAGAAGAAGAGTTTAGGCAATCCATCAAATTGTTGCAACTCCTTCTGCAACTTAGCTTTTCCCTTTCAAATTCTTGTGAAAAGATGGTAGAATTAAAATCTCCAATAACCTGTTATGGTTTATTTATTGAAAAATATGGGTTCTCTCAGCTACTTTTTAGGGCTTAAAGTTTCTTATAGTTCTTAAGGCTATTATAATATGTGTCTGACCTTCTTTATCAACTGGCATCACTGATAGTAAAATTGTATCAACTCCTTTGAAGCACAATTGTAAGCTTACTCTTTTAGATGGCACTCCTCTTAATGATCCCTTTTTTATATTGACAAGTTGTCGGTAGTCTTGTTTATTTTATTGTTACTTAACCTGATATCTTATATGTTGTTCAACTAGTTAGTTAGATTATATCTGCTCCTTTCTCATCTCATTTTTCTGCATTATATAGAATCTTTGTTACATTAATAGAACTCTTTTCTATAGATTACACTTCTCCACTACATCCTTTTTGGTATTATTTGGTTATTCTGATTTTAACAGAGATGGTAATCAAATAGATCATCATTCTTCTACTTATTATTTTTTCTTTCTAGCAAAAAGCAAACTGTTATTACTCAATCTAACACTAGATCTAAATGTTGTGCATTTGTTGATGCTACATCTGAATTTCTTTAGTTACAATGGTTACTAACTGATATGGGTGTCACACAGTCTTTTGTCACTATGCTTCATTATGATGATTAGATTGCTATACAAATTTTTCACAAAGACGCTTTTCATGAATGGACCAAACACATTGAAATTGATTGTCACTTCGTATATGATCATATTACTTTAAGGCGCCATACATCTTATTCCCATATCCTCAACCAACCAAATAGCTAACATATTTACCAAAACGCATCTTCCAACCTATTTTCAAGATTAGTTAACAAATGCAAGCTAGCATCTACCATCTTATCTTAAATTTAAAAGGGGTGTTAAGATTCATAATAGTGAAGATTCAGATTAGATAGAATTCTTGTATATCACATTTGTTTAAATAAAGGTTAGTTGAAATTATATCTCATGTATATTCATCTATAGCATGTACAGTTAATATGTCTATAATACATTGTATATTGTCTAAATGAAAATCATTTCATAAAGCATTTTATCTCTAGCATTTTGTTCTTTCTTTTATTAGTTTCTTTTTTGTCTCTTTTGGCCATCCATATACCCACATGGTTTTGTAATCACCTCCCTCATTATTGTCTTTAACTTTTCTATCAATTTGATTCTTGCTCGTAGTGTTAAATCTATATTCTTGTTTCCAAGCATTGTGAATTAACTTAAATTCTTCTTATTTCAAACCCTAGTAATCTAGTTTCCATTAAGAAAACTAAATTAGGAACTTCAAGCTTATGTAGGTAAAAGATTGAATATGGTTTTCCAAGCCTTTAACAGTTCCAATTGAAGCCAATCATGTCTGCTAGTAGCATTGACTTACATACCTTACTAATAGTGATAAATTGGATAGCAATCATAATATCTCCCTTTTTCTCTATCAAAGAAGTGACTAATTTTCTTATTCAGATAACAATACCTATGTTTCTTGAAAAGAAACTTCATTTGAAAGCATAATATTTATCAAGCTAGAATCTTCTATATTATCTAACTCATATGCTTTTCTTTTTTAGGTTTTTTAGTTATTTTGTACATAATATTCTTTTTGTGTATCTTTTCAGCCCTTGTTACTTTTTAAATGGGTTTCATGTAAGCTTTTGTTGTAATTTGCTATAACAATATCTTTATTGAATTACAATCATTAGTAAGTGAGATATATTGTAACATCCCTTTTTTCCCATATTAAAGGTTAGAACTCTAGAATATTGTACATGAGAAATAGCAATGAGAAATTAGGAATTGCATTTCATGCTCATGCATACTATAGCACACGTACACGTGAATTTGATTATTGCACACACTACAACGACTGTACATGCACTCATTTGACATTTATTGGGTATAGTTGATCTTAATTGATTTATAAATGTGATTATATTATGAATTATGGATATTATATGTCTTGAAAATTGAGTTGGTGTGCATGAATATTGATTTAGAAATTTAGGTGAGATTTTGGAAAATTTCTGAGATTATGAAAAATTTTGGACTAGGAAAAATGTCAAGTGGCAGGACAATTGATTTATTATAATAAAAATAAATGATGAATGACAGTAGAAATAATTGATATGTGATCTTAGGATTTATTGACAAATGTTATAGAAAATCAGGAGACAATTGGATTAGAAATTAGAGACAAATAGACTAGTTATTAAAAGAGGGCCAAAAGGAACCATAGAGAGGTGAGAAGCGGCAGTGACAAGTGTCACAACCACTCACCACTCATCCCTCATTCACGATATTCTCTCTTCATTTGAAAGACTATTTTTGTTGTCTTTCATTTCCACTAAATGCTTCTCTTCTTCATCTTCTTCATTTCTTCTTCTCCACGATTTTGTTTCCTCAACCTTCATCAACGTTTCACCTTGCTTTTATCCATTATTTATTTCCATTTTATTGTCTTCTTTATCTTTCCATAAGAAAACATAACTCCCCCCTCCATGATGATGATCGTGTAGCTTAAAGAGTTAGGGTTTCTTAGTGATTTTGAAGAGCTTGGAGTTTTATCAAGTAAGTTATACTTTGATCTTCATGGGTAGTTACAAATGAATCAAATATGATAAATGATTTGAGATTGATGATTATGATCATGGAGAAATAAATATGCTGTAACGTGGGTGTAAAAATAAGTTATGATTTAGTGCATTAATGATATTCTTGGGTTATTTAAATGAAAACATTTATAATGATAAATTGAGATAGACTTATAGTGTAAATGATTTAGGAAAATGATCAACAATGTTGATGAATAAATGGACATCTTTATGTCTCATTTTCAAGTATGTGAAGAGTGCGGGGAAATTGTTGAATAAATGCATATGATGTGTTTTCATTTTGAGGTTATGGAACCCATTAGTTATAGCTATTATAAGAGGAAATAAATTGATAAGTTAAGGTATAATGAACGTGAAACTCAGGTATAAGAAAGGTATCGGAGTAATATTTTAGAATGCGAAGAACTAGGATAGTAGTTTTGAGGAAAGGTGAAGATGATAAAGGAGTTGAATGGACATTGAAACATTGATGAAAATATGGACATGTTTGATGTCCTGCTTTTGTGGTTATGATTAATGACCTTGTATGACTTGTTTTATGAATGTTTTAAATGGGTAATTGAGATAGAAATAAAGAGGTTATAAATCCTAAAGGATGAATTATGAAAATGAATTGATTGATGCTTTATGAATGAGGTATATTATGGAAAGAGTTAGGATTATGATGAATCAAATCAGTTGAGTTTTATGGAATTTAATGTAACTAATTTGGTGTTTGAATTAGCATATAATGAAGTTGCATATATGAATGTTAATACTAGAAAATTTGGAGTGAAATTGTGGTTAGTATATATGTTGAATTCGTGTGGATGGAGGCCTGACAAAAATATAGTTCTGTCAGAATATGGTTCTGTCACGATAGTGGTAGAATCCCCACAATCGTGGCTAGTCTCATGAGTTTTTATCACGAACATGGGAGGGACACTATGATCGTGGGCAGACATATGGAGAAAAATGGTTATCTTTTGAGAGTTGTTTGAACAAACTAATGTTAAGATACTCCCTTATAATGTATTTATACTTGAATGAGATCTTGAATGAAACTAGTTGATGATGAATTAGGTGATTAAAGTGAGCAGAGTGTATTAGGTATTAAAGAATGATTGAAAGATGATGGTAAATGATTATGAGATGTGTATTAATGAAATATACCGGAGATTGTCATTGAGCATGCATTATACATTACACATATACATGTGTGTACGAATGAGTATTAATGTGATTATACAAATTAGTAATGTGTAAATGTGTATGTGTTGCATGATTTATAAGAGCAATTAGAGCAAAAACATCCAGACATTACCAGGACATCGAGGCAATAATATATTTGGAGCAAACTGTGAGTAACTTAGATGGTCTCACATGATTAATTGTTGTTTTAAATTTTTTATTGAATTATTATATGATGTGAATGTGTGGATTCTGGACATTTAATGTCTGAGGCGTTCGATTAGTGAATAATATATTAGAAGTGCTCATTGTATGTGAATTTAATAGAATATATAATACCCAACTTAATTGTTGAATGTAGGACCAAGGTCTAATGATGAATGCGAATGTAAATATGTATGTGTAAAATTGAGCACAAGTGAATTATGGAATACATGTGATGCATTTCATTACATGACTACATGATAAGATAAAGATAGTTGTGACCAGAGTTATCAGTGAAAAAGAGCTGAAAGCTCTGAATGTGGTAAGAGCCTCTGGCTTACTATGTATAATAAGCCTTGTATCCCCAACGAATAAGGGACAATTATTAATGCGCTCGGTATCCAAAATGGATATAGGATAGTGAAAAGACACTCAGTCACAACAAAGTAATAAATGAAAGTGAGTCTCATGAACATTACATATACAATTTAATATGCATTATATGAATGATTAAATTGAATTGTATGAACCGTTATGAATGAAAAAGGTGAATAAATGATTAAGGTGATATGTGATGCTATTTGCTATATGGTGAAAGATGTGTATTATATGATGACATGAATTGTATGTGAACTTGAAATATGAACTGTATGTGTTATGTGTTATGAGTGAGCCTTTGATGATGAGTAGCTCACAGAGTTCGCAATACTCATCAAAATTGCAACATTGACTTTTCAGGTACAAGAGAGCGGACTTAAATTATAAGACAACTTAGAAGAGATCTAGTACTGCTTTTGGATAGAAGAAATGGCTCAAAACTCGGTCAACTGAGACTGCAAGAATTAGATAAAATTTTTATATAGTTCCTTATTTATGTGGCATGTAGCATATTTTGTAAATAGAGCTATAGACTCTGATAGGTCTTTGATATTGTATATAAGGATGAAGTACGTAATAATACAATGTATATTCGATTTTATGAAATGAAAATGAGGAATTGGGTTTTCAGATATCGTGATATTTATGTTTTAATTATGATGCCATAAGAAGTGATTGTGACTGCTCTAGTACACTGCTTCCACTAGGCATGTGCCAGAATATCTGATGGACGTACAGACATAAATGTCTGATGGGAGTGGGGTGCTACATATATCCTATAATAAAAACCTATATTTACATCCCATTGAAAACAAGTAAATTACCATTTAATGAATGCTTCCATTTTCCAGAATCCCTTTGTATTTGTTATTGTGGATTGATTTGATTTATTCTTGAAAGGAAATGTATTTTTAAATTTGAATACAATCCTCTAGATCCACTTTAATAAAGTTTTCAATACAAGTTCCAATTTTCTATGTCAGATTATTCAAAATTTTTTAGGGATAAGCCATAGACTCACTGTTGTGGGTTTAGCCTCCATTTTATAAATATTTGCTTGATCAATACCACTAAATTAGGTTTCCAAAGGTCTTATTTGTCTTTATAGATCGAAAGGAACAAAAACATGTATAATTGAGGCATAAAACTGATGAATTGAAATTGTTTATGGAAGACAAACCTATGTAGGAGTTGAACACGCCCATGTTGTTAGTGGACACGATTATGTGGGTAACTGTATAAGTTCTTGTAATGGTGTATGAGTTGAATGACAATGTTTCTCTTATGTTGAGTTTATACATATCAATGTTAGTGTGGGACACAGTCATGTCTATGGGTCATGTGAGTTGCTCTATAACACGATCATCAAACAAGGCCATATATGTGACTGTTGTCTAATATAAAAACCTAATTTTACGAGGTATAAAAGGCAAATATGAATGGAATCAAATTACACATAAAAACACAATACTAAGAAAGAGTTGATGAATCTAATAATATTGTTCAACTATAATTTTTTTTTGAATTTTATGATTATATTTGGGATATCAATTTGTACTTGATCATGGAATCTTGTTGGATTACCTGTGGTTGTATGGTGGTGTTTCGAGTTAGGGTCATAGCTTGAAACTTTTGCTCTTGTAAAGTTGCTATTTGATTTATTAGATTTAATTATTAGATTGACCTATGGTTTCTTCCTTTACAATGGAGTGTTTTTCAAGTAAATTTGGGTATTTTATGTATTTTTAATCATCCATATTGTATAGATCGATTGTTTATTTCAATTGAGTTACTTGAATTTGATTGATTGTTCTTATTTATCTTGTGGGTGTTGTTGTTTGAAGGCTAGCAATTGTTATCAAAGCCATCAATATGGAGAGGTAATGATTATATGGCTAAATTGACAAGACCAATTACTTAATATAGAGACCCATGATGGAACATCTTTTGTATTGCAAAGATTTATACAACCTAATTGATGTTGATAAAATTAGAAAAGACAATATCTCATTTAAACCTGAAAAATGTTAGATAAATAGTAGGAAAAGATGAAGTGAAAAGCCTTGGGCACCATTAGATAATTAATTGATATCAACATATTCAACCATGTATCCTAAGAGACCAATCCATTTGAGTTATAGAAGAAATTTGGGGGTTTTTATAAAAGGAAGACTGCTCGCAACAAAACTTCCTTAATTAAGAGGTTTATAAACTTGAAGTTGAAGGCTAGAAAATTAGTATTTTCGACCTCTTTCCAGATAAATAGGGTGATTTCTAATTCTTTGTTTACTCCCTCTCAATTAATTGAATTTTCTAATATATTACCTATTTCTTTTAATATATAAATTATGTTCTTTTAATAATTATAAGATCAAACATATTAATATAAATTTTTTATTTTCTGATTTTTTTAATATTATGTTAACTAATCTATATTATCAATATATTCGTGGCAATATTATTTTTAAATTAAAAATAAAATTATTTTTAATTAAAAATTATCAAAATATATTATGATTAAAATAGTTAAATACTTACATACTATTCTTAAATTTTAATTTTAATATTTTTCACTTGTAATTGTTAAACATAATTATTCTTTTTGTCTTCTAATAAATTGATATATAAAAGTAGAGTTTTTTTGGGAGAAAAGTAGAGTTATTTTATTTGATATATTTTTGTTTATAAACTTTTAATTATTAATTTTAGTAATACTTACATAAAATATAGATAATTTATTATCTTTACTGCAGTGTTCAGAAGAAGAAGAAGAAGACCCGATTAGGACTGTTTCTTAGTCTGCAAAACCCTGAAACGATAACTTTAAGTTATGACCATACTTAACTTCGCCTCAAATGGTGTGCTTTCTATGGATGTGATTAAAGAAAGCATATTCAATGAAGAGATAAGAAGAAAGGAGATCAGTGTTGATAAGTATAGGCTCTTATGGTAGAGAGTAGAGGTAGAAGTAAGATTAGAGGTCTTAAAGAGCATGGCAAGTCTAAGAAACAGTCTAAGCCTTGAGATAAGAAGTAAACTAGGACATGTCATTACTACACAAATCCTAGTCATATAAAAAGGTTTTAATATAAGTGGAAAAGAGACCAAAAGAAGCAAAATCCCAAAAAAAAAAAGGAGATGACTAAATACTACAGCAATAGCTTCAAGCACTGATGATAAGGTATCATTGATTTGTGTAATCAGTGAGTGTATTCATAATATTAACTCAAATTACAATTGACTTATTAATATATAACCTTCTACCACTGTGTTCCTAAGGGGAAGTACTTTATTAATTATAGGAGTGGTGATTTTGGTAGTTTCACGATAGGTAATGAGAGTTCCACTAATATATAGTCAGCATGGGTGACATCCTTGTTTAGTTAGATGATGAATGCATCTTGATTTTGAAGGGTGTACGACACATTCTTGACTTGCACCTCAATTTGTTATCTGCAAATATGCTTGACTAAGAAGGGTACTGATACATATTTAGGGATGGAAAATGGAAGTTGTCTAAAGGAGTAATGACAGTTGGTTGTGGTGAATTATATTACACCTTGCGCAAGACACATTTGAAGATATGTACTAATGAATTATATGTCATTGAAGAGAACATTTCTCCACACTTATGGCACCATATATTGGTACATATTAGTAAAGGGATATAATTGTTACTATTGATTGCAAAAACAATTACTTGTTTTACGCTAAAAACTACAAGTACACAGGTAGTTTCTTGTAGTAAAAAGCAGATATCGTACCACAGAGATTGTACTTAGGCACCACTTAATTCAGGTTGTGCTTTATTTAAGACTCAAAGTTGAATAATAACTGAAAAGTAAGCTAAATCAAAACAAACTAGTAACAATCGAATAATGCAGTAGTGGAAATTCGAAGAGAGAATTAATCAAGTTATAGGAGAGGGGATTTTACCTATTATTAATGCTAATCTAGCCTTTTATGTGTTTGTGGGATGTCAGATCTAGATGATCGTAGGGTTGATTACTATCTCTCGAGTTATAATCATTCCCTAAATTGTAAACCCTAATCGAATTATAAACTTGCAATCTCTCAATTCACAAATTACCTAATTAGATCTAAAGCTCACTAATAAACAATCAAGTCTTACACGGGATCTCTCTCAATGAAATTACCGAATATATTGATTAAGTAGTTAATTAGATCGCTTAACTCTTGTTAATCTAATCTAATCATTTTTGTCCAGTTCACCCTCTCGGTTTATTACTGAAACATGCTAATCCATTAATCAATCACAACACCCAAATCAAGGAAGCCCAATATTACTAGATTAACAATAAAAATAAGCAAAATCTTAAAGGAAAAGTTAGAACATCATGAACAACTCAAATTCCATATCCGTACAATCCATATCAATCTTACATATTAAATGAATAAAAAGATAAATGGGGAGGAAATGAAACTCAGTTTAGATGCGTTGGGAGATCACCTATTCCGAGAAGCTTCGATGTCAGAACCCCTCCTTTTCTACTTCTATCTCCTTCTTCTCTCTCTCTTTGGGGTTTCAAGTGTAGGCAAAATGTAGACTCCCTCTTTAGGGTTAAATCATAATCCTTTTATAATTTTTATCAATTAAGGTAAGCCTAATGTCTTTTCGGGGTCCGAAATGTCTTTTGAAAACTCGAATTTAAAAGTGACTTCACATCTGTCTGTACACAGGCCACGATTGTGGCCCTTAGTACACGATTTTGGCCTAGTTATTTGCTCTCTGTCATGATCGCGGCAGATCCCCCATGATTGTGGACCTATGCTTAAGCTTCTGTCACCATCAAGATATATTTTTCATAATCGTGGCCTTATATTGGTGATTTCGTCACGATCATGGCAGGTCTCCCACAATCGTGGCCTCGTATTTTAGTTCGAGCCTCCTCTGAAACTCTTCCAAATGTCCTGAAACACTAACAAATTCATCATGGAACCTCATATATATAAAATTGAAGCTTAAAAACATATTTTCACCCAAAGAACACTTAAATCACAAATGCTTATAAACTAACACAATTCTTAAGCTAAACACGCATTAAATAATCAATTTAACTACTAAACACATATCAAATTACCTATAAAAATTCAATACAATCTACACCTATCAAAATCCCCGCACTTAAACTTTTGCTTGTCCTTAAGCAAAGATCAAAGACAGCCAATAAGAATCTATAGCTTCATTTTCACAAAGATTAAAGCATGCAATCCCTCAAACTTTGGCTAACTCAAGTGTCAAACTACTACCCACATCATGACCAATTTTCATTGGTGCACATAATTAACCTCAACCCATAAGACCATCACTCAAATATAAGTATAAATTCAAAATAGACCTTCCTTACGAATTTTACTCATTTCTCTCAAGTGTTTGATGGTTAGTGTTTTGCTCAAACTTTCTATAGGAAACCACACTATCATAGGCTTGCTAATACAACATTTCTTCTCCATGATGATTACATGCTAGGATAGATCAAAAGGGCTTTGTTTTGGGTTGTAATGTGGCTAGTGTTAAGGTGGGTTAAACAGGTTTTAGGGGTTTATCACAAGCATTTATAAACTACTAAGTGTATAAAAGGATGAAAAAGATAAACTTCTAAGATATACAATACTTCTCCACACTTATTGAAGCTATTACATGTTATTCCGTTTTCTTTTCTTTTCTTTTCTTTTTCTTTTTCTATTATTTTCTCTTTCTCTTTTTCTTTTTCTTTTCTTTCCTTTTTTTTAACACATCATAATAAAGAAACAATGAACACAAAACAACAATTATATGCAATGTGCTCTTCACTTGTGATTCCATACTAAAGTAACACTTAGCACTCTATTAACTTGTGATTGGGTAAGTTAATGGGGTTTGTGGGTTTTAAAATTGAGCGATCTCAAGAAACAAAAGGTTAAAGGCTTAATGGAGCTAGAAAGGGTTAATAAAAGGGTAGGTCATTTAAGCCAAAATTTAAAGCAAGAAGGCCTTAATCATTTCTATCTAGCATACATCAAGTAAATTTAAACCGATTTAAAGCAAGTTCTGAAGACAATTACCTAAGGAAGCATCACACAAACAAGGAAATGAAACGCTATAGAATAGAGTCATAAAGGCTTAATTCCTTACATAGGATTAAATGACAATCCATTATGCTTCTATACATTACCTTATTGTTTAAGTGTCAAGTTCCAAGTAAGCTTATGTGGCCAACTACTTTCATCACTTCACATGTCCACTCTCCACTCAAGTAGCCTAATTTAAGTTTATGCATGCATTTAATCTCATTCCAACTAGCATGATAGAATCTCATGGCAACACATTTGTCACAAAGATTCAAATGTAAAGGAAATGACACACTTAATACTAACAACCTAACATGCATCCTAAATGAGATGCAAAAATGCAAACATAAATGCAAGGACTACCTCCGCACACTTAAACAAAACGTTGTCCTCAATGTGCAAAAGAGAACATCCAAAACCAACAAACAACACTTTGAAAACATAAAACAAAGAACACAAAAAGAATAATAGAAGAGATTAAGGATAAGATGAGCTTATGGTGGTGGTGCCGCTGGAAGTGACACATTTTTCCTCTCATCCTTTGGTCCTCCAATAAGCTATGATGCACAATAAATCTTCAAATAACCTTAAAGCGTATCATTGGGGGCCTAAACAACAAGATAATGAAGTGAAAAACCAGTTCAACCAAACTAGATATCATCAAATCAAAACAACATCACACTAACACAAAAACAAACAAATGAAAGACAGACATGCTAAGTTAAGGCCATTAGCTTGACCATTCCATATTAAGTCATAAAAGAGTGAGCAAAAGGCAAGAAAGTACTTCCCTTTCTTGTGAGATTGGCCCTCCAAAGTAAAACTTGCATCTATGTCCATTAACCTTAAAAGTTTCATCCTTTTCATTTTCTAACTCCAACGCTCCATAGGGAAACACCTGACTAACCTTGAATGGGCTACTTTATCTTGAATTGAGCTTTCCAGGAAATAACCGAAGTCATGAATTGATTAAAAGCACTAAGTCCCCACTCTTGAATTCCTTCTTCTTAATGTGATCATCATGTCACTTCTGAGCCCTTTCTTTGTACAACTTGGTATTTTCATATGCATCATATCTTAATTCTTCCAATTCATTAAGTTGTAATAATCTCTTCTCTTATGCTAGCTTCCAGTCTATGTTCCATTTTCTAATTGCCTAATAGGCTCTATGCTCCAACTCTAATGGTAAATGGAAAGCCTCGCCATACATAAGTTGATATGCTGATGTGCCTATGGGAGTTTTGAAAGCTGTCCTGTAAGCCCACAATGTATCATCTAGCTTCAAAGCCTAATCTTTCCTTGAAGTGCTCTCTATCTTTTCCAGAATCTTCTTCAACTCTCTATTCACCACCTCCACTTGGCCAGCCATTTGCAGATAGTAAGGGGTTGCCACTTTATGATGAACATTATATCTTCTCACAAGAGCCTCAAAGGATTTGTTGCAAAAGTGGCTCCCTCTATCACTTATTATATAGCTCTAGGCACCCTAAATCGATTAAAGATCTTCTTAATGAATAGTTGCACCACCTTGCCATCATTTGTTAGAGTAGCTATTGCCTCGAACCACCTGTACACATAATCAACTCCAACTAATATATAAGAGTTACCTAGGGAAGATGGGAATGGTCCTATGAAATCCAAGCCCTACACATCAAATATCTCCACCTTCATGATGTTTGAAAGTGGCATCTTATCTCTCTTCAAAATGTTCCCAACTCTTTGGCACTATCACAACGTAATACAAAATCTCAGTCATTCTTAAACAAGTTTGGCCAATAGAATCCATGCACCAAAATGTGAGCATTCATCTTATTTAGTCTATAGTGTCCAACATAAACTGAACTATGACACTGAGTCAAAACTTTAGGCATTTCATCTTCAGGGACACACCTACGATTTAAACTATTAGAACATATTTTATATAATACAGGTTCATCCCAAATATAGCGAAAACATTGAAATAAGAACCACTTCCTTTATTGATGTGAGAGATTAGGGGGAAGAATATCACCTGAGAGATAATTGGCAATCTCTCTAAACTAAGAAAGAAAAGGATATTCTACCATCATTAAAGCCTCATCAGAAAAACACTCTTTAATTTCCTCTTCTTCTTCATTTTGTTACCCTTTAAGTCTTGCTAAGTGGTCCGCCATAACATTTTTAAATCCTTTCTTATCCTTAAACTCAATGTTGAATTCTTGAAGAAAAAGCACCCATCGGATGAGCCTAGCCTTGGCATCCTTCTTTACAAAGAGATAACACAATGCTGCATGATATGTAAAAATAATAACTTGTGAGCCTAAAAAGTAAGAACGAAAATTTTCATATACAAATACCACTACAAGCAACTCCTTCTTAGTCAAGGTCTTTCTGGCATAGTAAATTGCATGTAACTTCTTCTCTTTCCACTATCCAAGTACATAACAATAGCATAGTCGCTTGCATCCCATATGACCTCAAATGGAAGTGACCAATCTGGTGACGTCAAAATAGGTGCTATTGTAAGTGTCGTCTTTAGCCTGTTAAAAGCATCTAAACAATCATCATCAAACACAAAAGGCACATCTTTAACTAACAAGTTAGTTAAAGGAACATTCACAATTGCGACAAACCACTACTGTTCACCAAAAGTCGCAATCGTGCACATCATCGCGACTCTCTGTTTTTTTAAACCGTACATTTTCTAATGCATGGCTGTGAAATAATGCACGATCGTGACATTTTCATGCACTTCTTCTTTTTATTTTATTTTATATTTGTTTATTTGTTTATTTGTTTTTACTCCCACCAAGAATTTAACTTTTTTTTTATATTGATGTTAGTTTTATATATACTTTTATTTAAAAGTCTCCCAATTTTGGTACCTTGTTGCTACAAAATAAGAACCGAGACCCGGGGCCAACATCTTTGGTATCAGAGCCCATAGTTTCTAAAGATTCCTAGGCTTAGAACATGTTATACTATGAAATATATGATGTGTAATAAAGTGTTTGTGTTGTTAAATTATTTGTTTGCACTGTCGAGTTTATTGAATGCATGAACTGACATGAATATCATGCATACATGTAGGAAATAAGGTTAAAAATGAAAAGCAAGCTAAATGATAATGTTTTATTAAAGGAGTAAAATGCCAACTTGTCGAAGAACACGAGGAGTTATGCAAAGATATGCTGCACCTAACTCTCCATTAAGAGAGGAGGGTACTGATGATTCTAGAGCCCCAGTGATTGCTGAGGTGACCGTAGAGTAGGATAGTGAGCCTTTTCAACCACAAAAGCAAGAATCTCCTCTTCTTTCAAAGTAAATGCCTAATCTGTTTGATCCTAAAATTTTCCAAGCTTTTTCTCAGGCCATAGGCCAGATGTCATTAACTTCTACCCCAACACCGGTTAAGTAAGGGAGACAATTTGATAAGCTGAGGAAGGATGATATAGTGGACTCTTATGAAACAACCGATCCGGAAGAAGCTGAAACATGGTTGAGGAAGATGGAAATAATATTGGAACAAATGAATTATGAGGATGAGGAAATTATTATGTATGTTGCAAGCTTGCTACAAGGAGATACCTTGCATTGGTGGGAAAGCGGACTAGGGAGCCAATTAAAGCTGCCAATATTAACCTGGAAAGATTTCCAAGTGGCCTATAAAAATAAATATCTATCTGAGGTGTATATCCAGCAGAAGCAGAGAGATTTTCTGAGTCTCACCTAGAGGCAGATGACAGTGAGTGAATATGAGCGCATATTTACACAGTTGTCTCGATATACAGTTGAGCTGATAATGAGTGAGGTGACTAAGTGCCTAAGGTTTGAAGCGGGATTGCATTTGGTCATCAGAGAAAAAGCGGTAGCGCAAAATTTTTGTGACCTTCAATAATTGGTAGAAGCTATTAAGGGTAGAGAATGTAGAAAACATAAAGAGCACAGTGAACAAAAAGAGGAAAAGAAGAGAACAGCTCAGAAGACGTTGTAGTAGCAGTGCTTCTATACCAGAAAGGAATATCAGGACTTTCCCCACACAGTCTGATGTTAGGAGCAGTGGTAAAAATAGGCCCAAACTAACGAGAACTACTTCTCTTCAAGCCTCGACAGTTGGAGGCAAGGAAAGAGGAGAGGGGGAAAAGCAATCTTTTCCTAAATGCGATCATTGTGGCAAATTCTATAAAGGGTAGTGCTATAAACTGACTGGAACTTGTTTTAAGTATGGAGAAAAAGGGCATATGGATAGGGAGTGTCCACATTATGCAAGATGAGAGGGAAATCAGACACAAGATTCAAGAAGGATTGAGACTATGGGAGTTGAGTCTGTAACTGAAGTGGGTAGTTCCAGTGCAGTCAAGAAAGTAAATCCTTTAGGAAGACCTAAAGGGCAAGTACCAGCTAGAGTATTTGCAATGACGAGGGAGGAAGCAGAAACAGCTCCAAAGGTTGTGACTCATGTGGTTAAATTGTTTCATGATAATATTATTGTTTTAATTGATCTGGAGTCTATCCACTCATTTATTTTGTCAAGTATAATTATCTATGATAGAAATTTGAGTCCATTAGATAGTCCGTTGATGGTTAGTACCCCGATTGGCTAGTATGTTATTATTAGTCATGTTTATCGAAAGTGTGAAATATTTATTGGTGAGGTAAAATTATTGGTGGATTTAATGCCATTGGAGATGAAAGGACTAGATGTGATTTTGAGCAGGGAAACCTTAGAAAAATATATTACCAATTTGAACTGCAAACAGAAGACAGTAGAGTTTGAAAGGGATAAAGGGAAAAAGGTGGTGTTTGTGGGAGACAGGAAGGCAAGCCCACTTAAAATTATTTCAACTCTAACAGTAGAGAAGATGATGAGGAAAGGATGTGAAGCATGCTTGGAATATGTGTTAGACATGAAGGTAGATGAAGAAAAATTAGAAAACATTCTTGTAGTTAGGAAATTTCCAGATGTATTTCTAGAGGAACTACTAGGACTACCACCACCTAGAGAGATTAAGTTCACCATAGAGTTTCTTCTATGCATGGCACCAATATCAATTCCACCATATAGAATGGCTCCAGTAGAATTGAAGGAGCTTAAAGAGCAAATTAGAAGAGCTGTTGAAGAAAGGTTTTATTAGGCCTACCTCTTCGCCTTAGGGAGCTCTAGTTCTTTTTGTGAAAAAGAAAAATAGATCCTTGAGGATGTGTATGCATTACAGGAAGCTCAATCATGTCACTATCAAGAATAGATATCCTCTCCCACGCATAGATGATTTGTTTGATCAACTACAATGAGCAGAAGTCTTTTCCAAGATAGACTTGAGATTAGGTTATCATCAATTGAAAATAAAGGAGTCTGATGTGTCAAAGATTGCTTTCAGAACACGATATGGGCATTTTGAGTTCTTAGTTATGTCCTTTGGATTAACCAATGCCCCCGCAGCCTTCATGAACCTAATGAATAGAGTCTTCAAGCCTTTCCTAGACCAATTTATTATAGTCTTTATTGATAAAATACTAGTTTATTCCAAGAGCGACAAGGAGCATGAAGAACATTTAAGGATTGTCTTGGAGACATTGAGAAAGAAAAAGCTACATGCCAAATTTGATAAATGTGAATTTTGGCTAAGGGAAGTGGTGTTTGTTGGACACATTATTTCAGAAAAAGGAGTATATGTGGATCCACAGAAAATAAAAGCTATCGTTAGATGGGAAGCATCCAAGAATGTAGCAGAAGTGAAGAGTTTCTTGATATTAGTAGGTTATTACAGACGATTTGTAGAAGGCTTTTCCACGATTGCAGCTCCACTTACCGAATTGACAAGGGAGTGTTAGAAGTTTGTGTGGACAGAAGAATGTCATAGAAGCTTTAAGGAATTAAAGAAGAAGCTTACAACTCTACCAATTCTAACTTTGCTTTCTAGTAGTGATGGATATACAGTATATAGCGATGCTTCGAGGAAAGGATTAGGGTGCGTGTTGATGTAAGGAGATAAAGTGATTGCCTATGCTTCTAGGAAATTAAAACCCTACGAGATGAATTATCCTATACATGAATTGGAATTGGCTGCTATAGTCTTTGTGTTGAAAATATGGAGACATTACTTATATGGAGTCACCATAAAGGTATTTACAGACTATAAAAGTCTTAAATATTTGATGAGCCAAAAAGAGTTAAATTTGAGGCAAAGAAGTTGGTTAGAATTATTAAACGATTATGACTTGATGATAGATTACCACTTGGGGAAAGCTAATATAGTAGCAGATGCACCGAGTAGGAAATCCACTATGGCATATGTGAAGACGATATATCTTCCATTGTTAAAGGAATTAGCCAAACTGAAGGTGAAATTGAGGCAAATCGAATCTACTGGTATATTAGCTAATTTTAGAATAAGGTCAGTGTCAAATGAAAAGATTAAACACGTGCAGGAACAAGATGACTACTTGGGCAAGCTCGGAGAAGAAATTAAAAATGGTAAGCCTTATGAAATAAGAATAAGAGGAGATGGATTGATGGTGGTAGGCAACAGATTATGTATTCCAGATATGCAAGAGTTGAAGGATGAAATTCTTGATGAGGCAAATAATTCTCCATATGCAATGCATCCGGGGAGTACCAAAAATGTATAAAGATGTAAAGGAACACTTCTGGTGGAGAGGAATGAAGAAAGATGTTGCAGAGTATGTTGGAAAATGTTTGGTGTGTCAATTGATTAAAACGAAACATCAAGCACCCACTGATAAGCTTAAGCCCTTGTCTATTCCAAAATGGAAGTAGCGAAGATTACAATGGATTTCTTAATGGGATTATCAAGGACCAACAGAAAGCATGGCGCAGTATAGGTGATTGTTGATAGGATAACCAAGTTAGCACATTTCTTGCCAATTACACAGACAGATTCTTTAAATGCCTTGGCCAAGAAATACATAGATGAAATAATCATACTTCATGGGATTCCGAGTTCTATAATCTCAGATAGAGATCCCAGATTCATATCCAGATTCAGGGAAAGTTTGTAAGAGACTTTGGGAACTAAGTTGTATTTTAGCATAACTTTCTATCCGTAGACTGACGGTCAATCAGAAAGGACAATAAGGACATTGGAAGCAATGTTAAGAGCATGCGTAATGGAAAGCAAATAAGTTTGCTTACAACAATTCTTACCATTCAGGAATTCAAATGGCACCTTATGAAGCTTTGTATGGTAGGAGGTTCAGAACTTCTATTTTTTAGGATGAGGAAGGTGAAAGAAAACTTTTAAGTCCTGAGTTAGTACAAGCTACATTCGACAAGATTAAATTGGTGAAACAGAGAGTCAAGGCGGCTTAAGACAGGATGAGGAGCTATCCAGACGCACATGGAAAGGAGATGGAATATGAAGTTAGAGACAAAGTATAGCTTAGAGCATCACTATAGAAAGGAGTCTTAAGATTTGGTAAAAAGGGTAAACTCGGTCCAAGATACATAGGCCCTTATGAGATTATTGAGAAGATTGGGCCCCTCGCCTACAAGTTAGCCTTGTCGCCAAAGTTATCCAAGATTTATAATGTCTTCTATGTATTAATGCTAAGGAGATATAGATCGGATCCTTCACACATTGTGTTGGACCCTAAATATTTTTCAATTATTATTGATTTATTTGTTAAGTTATTTAATTACGATTTGTTTGTTTTTTTATTTATCTTAGACTTGGGTCATTAAATTTAGTAAGCATGAATAGAGATTGGAATTAGATGGAAAGATTAGAATTAAGTTAGAATTATTATAGGAATGTTATAATTAATTTGGCTTAAGGAGTTAGTAAATAAAGGCAAAAGAAGGGATAAAATAGGAAGGACAAGTTAAATGAAGAGCAAAATGGGAAGATAAGACAAAAGTGTAGCCTTGAATAGGAGAAAGAAGAAGAAAATCGTGAGAAGAGAGAAAGAAGAGAGAAAAACGTGAGAGAAGAAGAAGGGAAGAAGAAAGTCGTGAGAGAAGATAGAAAAGAAGGAAATGTGGGAAGAAGAGAAATCTAGCTTGTTAAGGTAAGTTAATCATCTTTTCTTCTGGCTTTAATAAAGAAATGGGTTGTGTTGAGAATGAAGGGATTAGAGCGAGAGTGGGTGTTGTGTTGGAAGAAGACGAAGAAGTAACCCATTTGATTCCTAGGATTTCTAAACTAGATCTTGGGTTTTCTAACCTAGATGGACTATGGGTAGGTTAGGTTTGAGCTTAATTTGTGTTTATTGCATTTTTATTATTATTGAAGTTTATGAATTTTATTAGAATGTTGTTTTGAATGGAGCCTTGGTTGTTTTAGGAAACCAAGAGAATCCTACCCAAGAGCAAGAGGAAAGACAACCTTGAGTTGGATTTTTGCAAAGGGTTTAGGTGGGTAATGTATTCATTATGTAATTGGGCAAATTCTTGCCTATGTATGTGTGTATTGATTTGATTGCATTTGAATTGCTTGAAATTGAAATTGTTGTGAATGTTTGAAAATGTATGATGAATTATGATTATGTTATGCCTTGAAAAATGTTGTGATATTTGTATAAAAAGGAAAGAAGAAAAAGTAAAAGAAGCATGAGAATGGGAAAGAGTATTGAGTATAAAATTTGTTTGTGAATGGGAAAGAGAGGAACCAGTTTTGTTAGTCTCGTGCACGTTGACCTATAGCCTTCTCCCAGTTACCTGTTTAAGGCCACGAGATCCTGAGAAATCGGACTCGTTTTGTTCATGGCGTAAACCTCGGTTTATCCGTTTTGTTCCACAGAACTCTCAAGCCATTTGTTTGTGCATTGCATATTTGAATTGTCAAGTATGATGCATTTGAGTGTTGTGTTTAATGGCTAAAATATATGTATTGTGTTATGAGTTTTGTGCTAAATTGATTAATGCTTGAATTGCTAGCTATACATATGCATATGCTTGAATTGTGATCGATTGCCGATGGCTATAAATGCAAAAGCCACTGAGTCTTGTAGCTCAACCCATCCTTTTCCCACTTCTCAGGTGCAGAACGAGACGATTAGCAATCCTTGCAAGGCATTAGAAACTCTAATATAATTAGATACTTTTGTACTAAGTTAGTGAACATTTTGGATAGCTTTACAAATATATTAAATATGAGCATCCTTGGAATTTTGTTTTAAGTTAGTGATGTGTATGTTGATATGTAAGTAAAACTTGTTCCAATATTTACTTTGCTTAGCAATTAGAATGAGAATTTGAGGATTTGCTTTTGTGTATGATGACGTTATTTTTACAGGTTGAGTATGATGATTGTGGTAGTGGAATGGGTATGTGCTTATTCTTCTTTGTTGAGATTGCAAAATTGTGTTTGTTTTAGAATAACATGTTAGAGATTGGAAAGATGGTATGAGATTAATCATTTAAGGTGAGATTCAAGAGTTTAACAAAAGTACCTAGTAGTTGAATAGATATGAAGGGATATCGCATTTTGCAAGCTTTCATAGGTGTAGAAATTGTGTTCTAAACTCAAAGAAAAAACTGTATCGATTTAGATAGAATTAGCCAAAGTTGTCTTTATGAAAGTTATAGATTATCTTTCTAGCTTTCCAATAACATAAAGTATGAAATTTTTAAATATTAGAGTTGAGAGTTATGCTCTTTACAAATTAGTGATGCTGCACAGGGTGAATGCTGGACATTTTTATAGGTAACTTGTAGGAGTTGGAAATCTGGAATTTGACCCTAAAGGTCCGTTGGGCGGACTTGATGTCCATTGGGCAGACCTTCCCGGGTGTTCTAGCATTTTAGCTCAGTTCATGTTCGTTTGGAGGGACATATGTCTGCTAAGTGGACATTCTCGGGATAGTTATAAAATGTGAAAATTTTTGACCCTCTAGATGACAAAATCTCTCTTTGGGGTCTTTATAGAATTTGTAGAACTCGAAGTCCTATTTGAAACCTTATTAAAATGATCTTAATCTGATATATCTAATGAAAGTTATGCCAATTGTTTCAAAATAAACTAGAGACATAGAGCTATAATTGTTCTGAAGAAGTCAATTTGTGATTCCGCTGCCGGAACTGGTTTTGACTAGAGAGATTCCATGGAAATAACCTTATAGGATAATATATCCACGTCTTTTGATATTTCGGATAGTTGGGCTCCGAAAATGGGGTTCGACATCTTGTGGTATCAGAGCCAGGTTTTTCCTAGGCTTAGAATGCATAGGGTATGAATTGTTATGCTGTGTGATAAATTGTTGCTTTGTAAATTGATTGATTGCATTAAGTGACATGCGTATCATACATCCGTGTAGGAAATAGGCTTAAAACAAAATGTAAGCTAATCATTAGCAGTTTAATAGAAGGAGTAAGATGCCACCTCCTAGAAGGACAAGAGGAGTTTTGTAAGGGTCAATTGCATCTGACTCTCCACCAAGAGAGGAGAGTACTGATCAATGTGTAGCCCCAGGGAATGTTGAGGCTTCTATAGGGCAAGGTAGTGAGCCCGTTCGATCATAAATGCAGGAGTCTGATCATTCATAGGAGTAAGTGCCTACGCCATTGGATTTGAGGATGTTTTAGACATTTGTCCAGGCTATGGGCCAGATGCAACAAAATTCTGCTCTGGCCCTAACTAAGAAGGGGAAGCAGTTTGAAAAGCTGAAGAAGTATGGAGCAGTGGATTTCTATGGGATAACGAATTTAGAAGAAGCTAAGACTTTGTTGAGAAAGATCGAGAGGATACTGGATAAGATGGATTGTGAGGAAGATGAGAAAGTTGTGTACGCTGCAAGCTTGCTATAGGAAGATGCTCTGTATTGGTGGGGAACACTTAGTGGTGGATCTAATGCCATTAAAGATGGGAGGATTAGATGTGATATTGGGCATGGATACGTTAGAAAAGTATAACACCTATCTGGATTGCAAACAGAAGATAATGGAGTTTGAATTGGATGAAGGTAGAATGGTAGTATTTATGGGGGACAGGAAAGCAAGCCCACCTAGAATTGTTACAGCTCTGATAGTAGAGAACATGATAAGGAAAAGGTGTGAAGCATTTTTGGCCTATGTGGTAGATACGAAGGCAAATAGAGGAAAGTTAGAAGATATTCCTATGGTCATGGAATTCCTAGATGTCTTTCCTGAGAAATTACTAGGACTACCACCCCCCAGGGAAATTGAGTTTTCCATTGAGCTTCTTCGAAGTATTGCACCAATATCGATTTCGCCTTATAAAATGGCTTTGGAAAAATTGAAGGAGCTTAAGGAGCAATTGGAAGAGTTGTTAGAGAAGGGGTACATTAGGCCTAGCTCTTTAGCTTGGGGAGCTTCGGTCCCTTTTGTGAAGAAGAAAGACAGATCTTGAAGAATGTGTATGGACTACCGGAAGCTCAATCATGTCACTATCAAGAATAGATATCCGCTTCCACGCATAGGTGATTTGTTTGACCAATTGCAATGGGCAATGGTCTTTTCTAAGATAGATTTGAGATCAGATTATCACCAGTTGAGGATAAAGGAGTTTGATATGTCAAAGACTACTTTTAGAATACGGTATGGGCACTTTGAGTTCTTAGTTATGCCTTTTGGATTAACGAATGCCCCTGCAACCTTTATGGACTTAATGAATACAGTCTTCAAGCCTTTCTTAGACTAATTTGTCATAGTCTTCATTGATGATATATTGGCTTATTCCAAGAGTGACAAGGAGCATGAGGAATATTTGAGGACTGCCTTAAAGACATTGAGGAAGGAAGAGTTATATGCAAAATTTGACAAATCTGAATTTTGGTTAAAGAAAGTGGCATTTCTTAGACACGTGATTTCGGAGCAAGGAGTACATGTGGATCTGAGGAAGATAGAAGCGATTATGAAATAGGAAGCACCTAAAAATATAGCTGAAGTGATAAGTTTCTTGGGCTTAGCCGGGTATTACAGAAGGTTTATGGAGGGCTTTTCTATGATAACAGCTTCACTTTCCAAATTGACAAAGAATAATCATAAGTTTATGTGGACAAAGGAGTGCCAGAATAGTTTTGAGGAATTGAAGAATAGGCTCACAACTGAACCAATTTTGACTTTGCCTTATAGTAATGATGGATACATAATGTATAGTGATGCCTCGAGGAAGGGATTAGGGTGTGTGTTGATGCAAGAAGATAAAGTGATTGCCTATGCTTCTAGGCAATTAAAACCTTATGAGATGAATTATCCTACGCATGACTTGGAGTTAGCTGCTATAATCTTTACGTTGAAAATATGGAGACACTATTTATATGGAGTCACCACTAGGGTGTTTACAGACCACAAGAGTCTTAAGTATCTGATGAGCCAGAAAGAGTTGAATTTGAGACAGAGAAGATGGTTAGAGCTACTAAAGGATTATGACTTGCTGATAGAATATCATCCAGGGAAAGCTAATGTAGTAGCGGATGCACTGAATAGAAAATCAACTATGGCATATGTGGAGATAGTTTATCTTCCTTTGTTAAAAGAATTAGCCAAACTCAATATGACATTGAGACAAGCCGAATCTGGTTGTGTATTGGCAAATTTTATAGTAAGGTCAGTGTTGAATGAGAAGATTAAGGAACTGCAGAAGCAAGATGAGCATTTGAACAAGCTTAGAGAAGAGATTAAAAATGGTAAAGCTTCTGAAATAGAGGTAAGGGAAGATGTATTGATGGTGGTAGGTAACAGACCATGTATTCCTGATATGTAAGAGCTGAAGGACAAGATTCTTAATAAGGCATACAATGCGCCTTATGCAATGCACCCAGGAAGTATGAGAATGTATAGAGATTTAAAAGAGCACTTCTGGTGGAGAGGAATGAGGAAAGATTTTCAGAGTATGTTAAAAGATGCTTAGTGTGTTAGCAAGTTAAAGCAGAACATCAAGCACCTATCGGTAAGCTTAAACCTTTGTCGATTCTTGAATGAAAATGAGAGAAGATTACAATGGATTTCTTGATGGGATTGCCGAGAACTAGCAGGAAGCATGATACAATATGGGTGATTGTTGATAGGCTAACTAAGTCAGCACATTTTTTGCCAATTAAACAAATTGATTCTTTGAATGCTTTAGATAAGAAATATATGGATGAGATAATCAAGCTTTAAAGGATTCCGAGTTCTATAGTCTTGGATATATATCCAGACTTCACCTTCAGATTTTGGGAAAGTTTACAGGAGGCTTTGAGAACTAAGTTGTACCTTAGTACAGCTTTCCATCCACAAACTGATGGACAATCGGAGAGAACAATCTGGACTTTGGAGGCAATGTTGAGAGCTTATGTTATGGACTTCAAAGGCTCATGGGATGATCATCTGTTGTTAATTGAATTTGTCTATAATAATTCCTATCACTCGAGAATCCAAATAGTACCTTATGAAGCTTTGTACGGTAGGAAGTGTAGAACTCCTATTTGTTGGGATGAGGAAGGTGAAAGGAGGCTTTTAGGGCCTAAATTGGTGCAAGTCACAGTTGATAAGATTAAATTAGTGAAAGAGAGACTTAATGTAGCTCAAGATAGGATGAAAAGTTATATGGATGCACATAGAAGGGAGATCGAATTTGAAGTTGGAGATAAAGTATTTCTTAGGGCTTCTCCATGGAAAGGGGTTTTTAGGTTTGGTAAGAAGGGTAAGCTTAGTCTGAGATATATAGGCCCTTATGAGATCATTGAGAAGATTGAGCCTTTAGCCTATAAGTTGGCCTTGCCACTGGAATTGTCTAAGATTCACTATGTCTTCCATGTATCGATGTTAAGGAAGTACCAATCAAATCCTTCACACATAGTTCAACCATCAGAGGTTCAATTAAGGGAGGATTTGACGTATGAGTAGCAACCAGTGGAGATCTTAGATTCGAAGGAAAAGATTTTGAGAAACAAAGTTGTAAAGCTGGTTAAAGTCTTATAGAAGAATCATTCGACAGAAGAGGCAACATGGGAGCCTTTAGAAGCAATGAAGGAGAAGTATCCACATCTCTTCATGAACTTAAGTAAGAATTTTGAGGACGAAATTCTTTTAAGGGGAAGAATTGTTGGACCCTAAAAGTTTTTTCAATTATTATTGATTTATTTGTTAAATTATTTAATTACGATTTGTTTGTTTTTTTATTTATCTTAGAATTGGGTCGTTAAATTTAGAAAGCATGAATAGAGATTAGAATTAGATAGAAAGATTAAAATTAAGTTAGAATTATTATGGGAATGTTATAATTAAGTTAGCTTAAGGTGTTAGTAAATAAAGGCAAAAGAAGGGGTCAAATAGGAAGGACAAGTTAAATGAGGGGAAAAATGGGAAGACAAGATAAAACTGTAGTCTTAAATAGGAGAAAGAAGAAGAAAATTGTGAGAAGAGAGAAAAACGTGAGAGAAGAAGAAGGGAAGAAGAAAGTCGTGAGAGAAGATAGAGAAGAAGAAGGAAACGTGGGAAGAAGAGAAATCAAACTTATTAAGGTAAGTTGATCATCTTTTCTTCTGGCTTTAATAAAGAAATGGGTTGTGTTGAGAATGAAGGGATTAGAGAGAGAGTGGGTGTTGTGTTGGAAGAAGAGGAAGAAGGAA
>JANZXR010000172.1:48778085-48794269 GCA_027575705.1 Erythroxylum echinodendron | reverse complement strand
TTTAAAATACTCCTAACCCATTCCAATTTACCAAAATGACCAAAATGCCCTTCCCATAAGTGAGGGGATGTTACAATAATGATTAAGAGTAACTTTATGGTGATTAGATACATGAGTTATATTATGTAGATGATGTAGATGAGGTCCATAAGCATCATGAGCCAGGGGAGCAACCTGTATTGGTATTGGAAGATATCCAACTTTAAGTGTCAATTAGAGGGAAAAAGTTTTTAACAAGATGCCAAAGTTTAGAATATCTCCTAACCACTGCTGAGTGGGAGCCAAAGAATTTCTAAGAGGAAGACTTTTGGCTCGAGGAAATGCAATAGGAGATGAATTCCTTGAAAAAAAATGAGACATTAGAGTTACTAAAGCTTCCCAAAAGTAAGAAGACATTGAAAAATAGATGGGTGTTTAATATTAAGAAAGATGGTGACAAGTTTGTGAAGTATAAGGTAAGATTAGTGGTGAAGGGATGTCATAACCAGAAAAGGGTATCGACTTTGATGAGAAATTTTCATTACTAGTTAAGATGACTTTTATTCATAATGTTTTAGGTCTAGCTACCAGTTTGGACCTTGAGCTTGAACTTGATGTAAAAATCACTCCATTACATGCTAACTTATAAAAGGAAATATTTATAGAGTCGTTAGAATAGTTCAAAGTTCAAGGGAAAGAGGACTTAGTTTATAAATTGAGAAGAGTATTTATAGGCTTAAATAAACACCAAGGCACTGATATTAAAATTTTGATTTGTTTATGACGATCAATGATTATAACGAACTTAAGCTGATCTTTATATGTATTTAAGAAAGTTTATTGGTGGTAACTTTATTATCCTTCTCTTTTATATTGATGATATGTTGATAATGTGACAAGATGTTAGTATGATTTATAGGTTGAAGGAGGATTTGTCCAAGTCTTTTGACATGAAAGATATAGGTCTTACAAAACAGATTTTAGGCATAAAAATTATTCTTGACAGGAGGTTGGAAAGTTGTGGTTATCATGAGAAAATTCTATTAAACAGGTGCTTGAAAAGTTCAATATAAAGCATGCCAAGTCAGTTAGTACGCCATTAGCAACTCATTTTAAGTTGAACAAACGAGTTTGTCCTACCACCAAAAAGGAGAAAGACAATATGTCCTCTACTTCATACTTCTCTATTATTGGTTACTTGATGTATGTCATGGTATGAATTAGGCCAAATATTTTACATATTATTGGGTTAGTGAGTAGGTATTTATCCAATCAAGGAAAGGTTCACTGGGAAATAGCAAAGTGGATCTTAAGTTACTTGCTAGGTACTTCCATATTAAGTTTATGCTTTAGGGGTGGTGAGTCAATTAGGGTACACATATGTAAACATTGTTGTTGATTTTAATAACAAAAAGACCACATAAGGTTACTTGTTCAAATTTACAAAAGGAGCTATTTCTTAGCAATCCAAGTTACAGAAGTATGTAGCTTTGTCTACGACTAAGCCGAATTATGTTGCAATCGTGGAAGCATGTAAGGAGATGCTTTAGCTAATGTGATTTCTTTAAGAATTGGACATGGAATACGAGATTTTTTGTGAGAATTAAAGTGTTATAGTTTTTAGGAAAATTTTCTTGTATCATTCCCACACCAAGCATATTAATATCATGTATTATTAGTTGTGATCTGTGATTGAGGAATAACTAAATAAATTAAAGAAGATTCTTACAACAAGAATGGTGTTGATATGTTGACGAAGATGGTTCCCAGAAGCAAGCTTAAGCTTTGTAATAAGCTTGCTAGGATGATTTTCAAGTGGTCAAAGGGTGCTTTATTTTTCCTTCGAAATGGGCTAAAAGGGAGATTATTATAGGCCCGGCCTCATTTTATAAATATTTTCTTGATCAATACACCAAATTAGGTTTTTGGGAGTCTAAGTATCTTTATGGATCAAAATTGATGAAAATTAGGTGAACTAGAGGCAAAAAAACTAATGAATTAAAGTTGTTTCCAGAAGACACGCTGGTGTTAAGGTTGAACACGCCTGTTTCATTATAGAAACAGCTGTGTGGACAACTATGTAACTTCTTGTAATTATGTATA
Organism: Erythroxylum echinodendron; assembly: GCA_027575705.1. NCBI lineage: Eukaryota > Viridiplantae > Streptophyta > Magnoliopsida > Malpighiales > Erythroxylaceae > Erythroxylum > Erythroxylum echinodendron. The sequence continues at coordinate 48,792,187 of JANZXR010000172.1, read as the reverse complement.
GGTTGAATGATGATGTTCCCCTCATGTTGAGGTCACAAACACCCGTGTTGGTGATAAACCTTGTAAGTTTTTAGAATCGTGCATCTCTATGATATTAACTATTGAAGCTTGATTGAGGGATATGATCATTAGACACGATCATTTTCAAGACCATTTTCGATATAAAACCTATTTAAAGGTGTAAAAGACTAATATGAAGGGCATTAGATTACAAAAAAAAAGAACACAATACCAAAAGTAAAGCGAGTGAGTTCAATAACATTCTTTAACTATAGTTTTTTTAATTTTTTAAGATTAGTTTGGAGCAATATTGATTTGGGATATAAATTTGTACTTTATCCTGAAATCTTATTAGATTACTTATGGTTGTATTATAATGGTGTTTTGAATTATGATCAATATTTTATAAACTTTTTTTAACCAAAAATTTTCATTAAATAATTGCAAAGAACGGGGCACCATGTCAAAATAATGCCTAGGGCTAATATGGAAGTTCCCCACTCTCAAATAACAGCCAATTAATAATTAAATCATCATTTCAACAATAAGAAAATTTGTAGCACCCCACTCCCACTAGACACATACTCGTACATCGTAAGGACATTCAGGCACATATGCCTGATGAAAGCGGCGCGCTAGAGTAGTCATATTCACTTATTATGGCATCATACAAATAAAACTCGAATATGCAAAAATATTAACTCGTCATTCCATTTATAACACAATTTACATTGTAGTGTTTCATACATAATTCATATCTATACAATATCAAAAACTTTTCAGAGTCTATAACTCTTACTACTTGTTCTACATGATAAATGAGCTACATAAAAGATTCTAACTAAGCTCTTCAATCTCAGCTGACCGACCTTTGAGCCATTTCTTGAAGTCCAAATGCAATAACTAGATTTCTTCTATAACATCTTATAAACTAAGTCTCCTCTCTCATACCTGAAAAGCCACGTTGTAATTTTGATGAGTTTTGTAAACTTAGTGAGCAAGCCATCATCGATGTACTCACTTATATCAAATCATATAGGCAATTCACACTTCAAATTTCAGAGGCAGTTCATGTATTCACATATTGCACATTATTTCACAATTCAATTTCAATGCAATTCAAACAATTAATTTCATTTAATACATATCAAATTATATATACAATGCACATGTGACTCATTTCAATTGTTACCTTTTTGTGACCGAGTGCCTTTTTAACTGTCCCGTATCTATTGTGAATACTGGACTCATTAATAACTGTCTCGTATTCATTAGAAATAATGGGCTTATTATAGATAATGAGCCTGAGGCTCTTACCACATTATGAACTTTAAGCTCTTTTACGTTGGCTACTCTGCTCACAGCTGCCTTTATCTGATCATGCATAATATGTACGAAAATGCATCAAATCACATATATTCATTCAGTCACTTTCATTCAGTAAACATATTCACTTTCACATTTTCATCAGACCTAAGTCCGACATTCAACAACTTGGTTGAGAATATTTATTTCCGTCAAATTGACATCTAATGAACACTTCCAATGTGGTCTTTCATGCATCAAATGCCTCAGACAATCAATGTCCGGAATTAACACATTCACACCAACAACAATTAAATAAATAATTTTAAACAAAACAATTAATCAGTGTGAGACTATCTAGGTTACTCATAGTATGCTCCAGTTACCTATTACCGCAATGTCCCGGCAATGTCTGGATGCGGTCGTTCGATTTGCACTTCTATATCATGTAACATACACACATTTTCATATTACTAATTTGCACAATCACATTAATACTCAATCACACACACACACACACACACACACACACACACACACACACACACACACACATATATATGTTATGTATAATGCATGCTCAATTTGACTATTCTAAGTACGTATCCTTAATTCACATCTCATGATCATTTAACAACACCATTTAATCATTCATTCATAGTTAATACACCTTACTCACTTTAATCACCTCTTTTATTATCAACTAGGTTCATTCTAAGCCTCATTCAAGCCTAAATACAACACAAGGAAGTACCCTATCGTTAATCGTCTCAAACATCACTTAAAAGACAACATTCTTTCCTTTATACCTGCCCACGATCGTGGTGGTCCTTCCCATGATCGTGACAGAAGCTCATAGAATTTACCAAGTCATGATCGTGCCCTGCATTTCTTCCTTCATTTCTCCACGAATTCAACATATATAGAAACATCATTTACACTCCAAAATTTCCAGAATTTATACTCATTAATTCAACTTCATTTCATACACATATTGATTGCATTAAAACTCCCAAACTCTACTTAATTGATCCATTATCCATTTGCTTAAACCTATTATTCATGCATCCATAACTTTTTCTAGATTTTACTCTTTCATAAAACATTAAACAAATTATCTCTATAATTCATCATTTAGACATTATTTCCTCATCATCTTTACCTTAATTTCATCTCAGTGCCACTCATAAGACAAATTCATAACTTAGATTCAACAATCATAGAAAAACAAAACATATCATCATCATTCTTTATCGTTTACTATCATCTTAGTTCTTATCATTTTAAGAACACTATATTAGTCTTTTCTTTATCTTCCAATCTCAATATATTTCCTCACTTAACAACCTACGATCCATGGTTTCATACTCTATCTAAAAATAGAACACAATCACATACGTTTATATATAAATTTTCTGTACTCATTCATTAACACAAAACAGGACGTGAACACTTCTCTATATTCATCAACTTCCAACTCTCATTAAAACACCAATTTCATAACTAACCTATCTCAAAGACATTTTAAACACAACTCATAATCTATTACTCAACATAACACAAAAACAAGATATGAATATGTCCATTTATTCATTCACGACACACATATATTCAACATCATTTACGCTATCAATCATCTATTAAACTATCATAAAACATTTCTATTTAAGCAACCCATGAAGAACCGTTAATACACTAAAAAAATAGAACATAAACCTCTTTATTTTTACACCCCACGTTACAGCATATATGTAACTCCATGATCATGATCATTCAATCTCAAAATAATCACCATATTTATTTCATTTACAACTACCTATGAAGATTAACATGTTACTTACTTGATTAAGCTCCAAGATTCTTGAAAAATCACTTAACCTAGCTTTCTCCTCTTACACGATCATCAAATTTCATGGAAGAATGGGTTGGGTCTTTTTGTAACAAGATGAAGAAGACAAAGATATTAAAGTAGCTAGTGTTGAAAGATGGTAGCAAAGATCAACGTGGTGAGGGTGAGAAGAGAGTGTCATAGGTGAAGAAAAATGAAGAGGATGAAGAAGAAGGTATCAAAGATAAATGAAGAGGATGAAGAAGAAGGTATCAAAGATATGAGAGCAAATAACAAGTGAAAGACCAAAAATAAAAGTTGGTTTTTCAAGGAATGAAAATTGTGGGTGAAACTTCTCACTTCCCTATGGTCCTTATTTGTCCTCCTTAATAACTAGTCCATTTGTCTCCAATTTCTAATCCAATTGTCTCCCAATTTTTAGTGACACTTGTCATTAAATCCTAATGCTATTTATCAATAATTTCTATTTCCATATATCATTTTTTTCTACTACCATTAATAAGTTATCTTGCCACTTGGCATTTTTCTTAGTCCAAAAATACCCATAATCTCAAAATTTTCTCAAATTTCACCAAAAATTCTAAATTAATAGTTATACCCACCAGTTCAAAAATCAAGACTTAAAACTCACTACAAACATCATATTCACATCATAATCATTTAAAAATCATTTATACCCGAAAAATGTCAATTGAGTGCATGTACAGTCTTTGCAATCTGTGCAAACATCAATAATCATGTGTGTGTATGTTAATGTTATGCATGAGCATGAAATGCATTTCGTAATTTCTCATTGTTATTTCTCATTTATAGAAATCTAGGGTTCTAACCCTTAGTATGGGAAAATAGGATACTACAAAATTAGAAGACTAGGACGATATAAAGCCTTTTACTCCACAATTTTCCAAATTAGGGTTGATGCTTCGGAGGAATTTTAGAGGAAACCATCACACCACAACGCATTTATTTTGTTGAACCATCACACCACAACGCATTTATTTTGTTGAAGTGTAGAGAGATATAGGTAAGAGTGTCCTAATACTCTAATTTTCTCGATGATACCACCTTAACTCCTTTTTTGTTTTTGGTTGACCCCAATGTGAACTAAGAGCCACCTGATTGCCTTATCCTTTATGTGTCAAATTCCACCTCCATTAGATATTTTATAGTTTCCAATTTGCTATTTTTCATAACATACACTAATCCTTACAACATCTTGTTAGAGTCCCCAAGAGTCCATAATAATATAGGAATAGTCAACTCGTTTAGAAGGGCATTGTAAGGATATAAATAGTTGTTCTCTAATAATATAGAGAATATTCTTTAAGGTTTCCCGAAGAGATCTTTCCCTCTTCTGGAATCTTTTGAGATTATGTTCTTTCCATATCTCGTACATGCAATTTCTAACTCCTAATAGATAAACCTAGAGTCTTTATGAATCCTAGGTTTATCCAAGAAACATTTAGACACCTCATGTAGTATTTGAGAAGTAACATTCCAGAGACATTTGCTTTTGAAAGTGTTCCAAATAGATGTTAAATAAGGGCAGTTAAAGAACATATGTTCCCTACTTTCCTCCCCTAGATTGTAACACCCACCTACCCCACCAGAAGGATAGGATATGTGGATGCTACCCACATAGATACAGAACTTACACATGTCAAACACAACCCCTTATATGCATTTCTGAAACTCAAGCAACACATATTATGAGCCATTTAGAACTTTTGTAGAATCAAAACATATCAAACATATTGTTGTAAAATCCCAAAACATGCCATACATACAAAAGTCAACCCATATTAAGGTTATTACAAACCAGTAAACAAAACACAAATTACAAATTCTCTTTACAACGAAATATAACTTAAACCAAACACAAATTTACATTTTTCTAGAAACAAAAACACTAGCTACTTTGGCCACTGTGATTGTCCTTGTCCTAATCTTTAAACTCTTCTATTTGAGCCTACACGGGGTAAATCCACCGTGCTAAGCATATAACTTAGTGAATAATAACTAATATATATATATATATATAAAGTGATAACTCATCATACTGAATCATATAATAGCATAAGCATGCATTAACAAATTGGTTTAACAATAAAACAGACATAATGCATTTCAGAATAGATTTTATAGTTAACAGAGCTGAATATCAAAAGAGGGTATAAACCCTTCAAAAGTAGAATACAATTTTGTTTATATCAGAATCAAACATATATCAGGACACAAAATCTGATGACTGCTAAGTCATTTACAGAAGTAGGTAACGGGACTCATACAGGAGAGACCAAAGTCTTGACACTGAAGTGTCATAGGAGTAGTTGCAGACCCTTCTAGGCATGCCTATTTACCCACAACTAGTACTCAACAGTTTTAAAACAAAACAAATTCATTTAAGACATTTCATATGCAAAGCAATTAGTCAATCATATTCGCATGCAAGTAGCACTTCCAATGATATAAACATGTATCAAACGCCTCAGACAATCATTGTCCAGAATTCCAACACAATTAGCATAAATCAAATTCAACAAGTAGAACAAAGTAAGATGTGACCATCTAAGATTACTCACAAAAGCGTCCTTATTGCTTATTGCCTCGAAGTCCCGGTAATATCTAGAAGTGGTCGCTCTATGCGTTCCTCTATAACATTTAGCATATATACAATCACTATTATGCATGATTAAGCATTCATTTATGTATACTGAATATGTATGATGCATGTTCATCACAAATTCTCAGGTATGTTTCCTTACTAAACTGATGTAAACATTAATTGTACTTCAAAAGTTCCAAAATTCATACACTCATTCATTATTCACACACTCATTCACTATTCCAGCTTTTACTGAAAGTATCCCATTCGGGTAAACTTTGTATAAGCAATAAGATCAAGAAAATGATGTATTTCTTTAATACTTTCTTCTAGACAATTGTTTAAGTCTCTATTGATACCAAGATCATTCCATTTGGGTCAGTATTTCTAAAGTTATACACAAAAATACTACATACTGCTCCCAACTAATGACAGAATCTTAATTTCAACTTTAGGCCAAATTTCATCATCCTTCAGGACAGAACCAAAATTACATTCCTTAATGAAAGTTGTAGGATATGAGTACAGGTCAAGTTATAGCCTAAAAACTGATGACTGTTCAGTGAAATCTGTCTAATGAAACCAGTACAATTCATTCACATCTTACACTATCAACACTCTTACTCTAATATTTATCCTTTTTACCATAATTCCACCTTAGTCATGCCTCAGTTACACATCTATTTCATGTCCAGAACTCAATGCATCAACAAATCAATACATATTCTATCAAATCAAGCATCAAATACTTCATAGGATAACATGCAATCAAGATTAGTATTCCCATACCTTCCTTAACACAATTTCCTCCTTCAATGAGCAAGTCACTCTAGCCTTTCAAGCAGAAATTACAACTCCAATATTAAGAAGACCAAGAGGACAGCAACATAGAATAATGGCAGGATCTAGCTTCCTTAATGCAATAGCATGCAATTTCGTCAATTGAAGAATATGACCCAAAAATACAAGCAAAAAATCTAGGAGGTGTGATTGAGAGAGGGAGTTTCGGTGGTGTGATAATAAGTTGAAGAAGAACTCAGCAAATAGAACACCCCAGTAGAAAACTTGTCTTCTCTCCAATGCTAGGTGTCACCAAATGGTAACAATATGTGTCTTCTTGCATGTTCTACACTTGTCCCAATTAGAAGCTGCCATTTGTCACCAAGAATTAGTCCCTGTATTAACCATCAATAAACTATATTGATTTAGGCCAAATTTGACAAAGTTTCTATATGAAAGTTGTAGCTTATCCTCTTAACTTTCCAATGGTATAAATTTTGTAATTTTTGGACATCGAAATCAAAAGATATTATACTTACAATTTTAAGTGTCACACTTTGATGTCACCAAGCAATTAACCACGTATAAACCACAAAATGTATTGATTTAGGCCGAATTTGACAAATTTTTCTGCATTAAAGTTGTAGCTTACCTCTTAGCTTTCTAACGGTATAAAGTTTGTAATTTTTGAACATCAGAATCAAAAGACATGATACTTATAAGTTTGAGAGTCACATTAGAAGTCACTCTGAATGTCACCCTCGTGCTTGTGCACGAGGGTGACAAACTTGTCACCCTTTAGATGTCACCCTCATGCTTGTTCACGAGGGTGACATACTAGTCTTGCAAAAATCACTTCAACCCTGAGTTTTTAAGTACTTTAAAGCCTTCTTTTCACTAAATCTTCACTCAAACCTTATGTAAAGCATCCATGACATATATTCTAAGACCCTGGCCCAAGATTAATACCTTAATTCTCTAATGATGACAAATAAATTCCAATTCTCTAAGTATGTTTTATTAAACCATAACTTAAGTCATATGCCTTTCACATTCAAATCATAGCATAATTTTTAACTTATATCTCACATTTACTTTCATAAACATATATCATTTCAACAAGGGCATATTTTGGGGCCTTATAATTTTCTTCCCCTTAAAAGAATTTCGTCCTTGAAATTCATACTGATCAAAATAGTTGAGGATATTAAGCCCTTATGGTCTCTTTTAGTTCCTATGTTACTTCCTCAAGTCTATGATGTTGTCAGAGTACTTTTACCAATGGTATTTGCTTGTTCCTAAGTTGTCTGACTTCTTTGGCTAATATAGAAGTAGGCTCTTCTTTATAAGACAAATCCGGCTGTACCTTAATTTCTTGTATAAGAATTTTATGTGTCACATCAGACCGATATCTTCTTAGCATAGAAACATTGAACACATCATATATCTTGGCCAATTCTTCAGGAAGAGTTAATTGATAAGCTACTGGTCCAACTCCTTTAAGAATTTCATAAGGGCCAATGTATCGTGGACTAAGTTTACCCTTCTTACCAAATCAAAGTTCATTCCTCTACGATGACACTTTCAAGAACACCTTATTGCCCACCTGATATTCAATATCTCTCCTTTTAGGTCAACATAAGACTTCTGCCTATCACTGGCAGCTTTCAACCTTTGTTGAATAATCTGAATCTTTTCTTCAGTATCTTTCACAATTTTAGGCCCGATAATCTTGTTTTCACTTAATTTGGTCTAACATACAGGAGTTTTATACTTCCTACCATACAACGCTTCATAAGGCGCCATGCCAATACTCGTCTGATAACTATTGTTGTAAGCAAACTCCTTTAGATTCAGATAATTATCCCAACTCCTGAGAAACTCTAACACACAAAGCCGCAACATATCTTCCAATATCTGTATAACCTGTTCAGATTGTCCATCTGTTTGGAGATGGACAGTAGTACTAAACTTAACTTGGGTGCCCAATGCTTTCTGTAAACTTTTCCAGAATCTCGAAATAAATCGAGGATCACGATCAGAAATAATCGACAACGGTACTCCATGCAATCTCACTATCTCATTCACATATAAATTCACGAGGCTATCCAAAGAATAGTCAGGATAAACAGGCATAAAATGAGCGGAGTTGGTAAACTTATCCATAATCACTCATACTGCATCATGCTTCCTTTGAGTGAGAGGAAGTCTATTGACAAAATCCATAGTAATGTTATCCCATTTCCACTGAGGAATAGAAATAGGATGCCGGATGGAACCTGGTGCTCAGCTTTAATATGCTGGCATGTCAGACATTTTGCTACATAATCCACAACATCTTGTTTCATACCTGACCCCCAGTAATATTGCTTCAGATCCTGATACATCTTGTTTCCCCCAGGATGCATAGTAAAGATTATATTATGAGCCTCAAATGACAACTTTTTCTTCAGTTCATCAGTAGCTTGCACACATAAGCGATCTTTATAGTACAATTCACCATCTCCTTTCACAGAAAAATCAGAATGATTACCTTTCTGAGTAGCCAAGATAAGTTGTTGTAACTTATCATCAACTCTCTGAGCATCAAAAATTTCTTGTCTTAAGATAGGCCTTGCTTTCAACTGAGCTATTAAAGCTCCATTAGATACAAATTCCCATTCACTCTGCTTAAGTGATAATGATGAAATGGTCTTCTGACTCAAGGTATCTGCCACAACATTAGCCTTACTTGGATGATAATCCACAATACAATTATAGTCCTTAAACAGTTCCAACTAACGCTGCTGTCTCAGATTGAGTTCTTTCTAGGTAAGCAAATATTTCATATTCTTATTAACTGTGAAAATTCTACACCTTTCACCATACAGGTAGTGCCGCCAAAATTTTAAGGTAAACACTATTGCTATAAGTTCCAGATCATGAGTAGGATAATTCTATTCATGAGTTTTTAATTACCTAGAGGCATAAGCAACTACCTTTCCTTCCTGCATCAAAACATAACCCAAACCAATTCCAGATGCATCACTAAACAAAACATACTCATACTCCTTACTAGAAATAGGTTGGACCAATACAGGAGCCTCAATAAGCATACTTTTCAGTTGATCAAAACTACTCTAACATCTATCAGACCATTCGTATTTCACTCCTTTCTGTAACAGTTTAGTTAAAGGGGATACTATCATTGAGAACTCCTTAACAAACCGACGGTAATAACCAGCTAGACTCAGAAAACTTCTCACTTCAGTCACATTCCATGGTGACTTCCAATTAAAAATCGCTTCTATCTTCCTAAGTCAACTCTAATTCCTTCAGAAGAGACAACATGCCCTCGAAATGATATCTCCTGAAGCCAGAAATCACACTTACTCAGCTTAGCATACAACTGTTTTTCCCACAAGGTCTATAATATAATTCGAAGATGTTCAGTATGGTCCTGTTCATTCTTAGAATAAACCAGGATATCATCTATAAACACCACAACAAACTGATCCAAATAAGGCCTGAACACTCTAGTCATCAGATCCATAAATGCTGATGGAGCATTAGTTAACCCGAATGGCATTATTAGGAATTCATAATGTCGATAATGGGTCATAAATACAGTCTTCGGTACATCCACACCCTTTACCTAAAGCTGATAGTACCCCGATCGCAAATCTATCTTTGAAAACACTCCTGCATCTTTCAACTGATCAAATAAGTCTTCAATCCTTGGCAACGGATACTTATTCTTCACTGTGACTCTATTCAATTGTCTATAATCGACGCACATCCGTAGTGTGCCATCCTTCTTTTTAACAAACAACACCGATGCTCCCTACGGTGACACAATGGGTCGAATAAACCCTTTATCCAGAAGCTCTTGTAACTACACCTTCAATTCCTTCAATTCAATAGGAATCATTATGCACTGTGCTATGGATATAGGACCAGTGCCAAGTGTAACTTCAATAGATAACTTCACATCCCTTTCAGGAGGGAGCCCAGGCAACTCTTCCGGAAACACATTTGGAAACTCATTCACTACCGAAATATCTAGTAATTTACCAACCTCCTTTTTAGAATCAATTACAAAAGCTAGATATGCTTCACATCCCTTCCTAAGAAGCTTCCGAGCTTACATAACAGATACCACGTTAGTTAAAGAACTAATGCGAACATCATGCAATACTATCTCAGAGTGATCGGGTCTCCTAAACATAATTGTCTTAGTATTACAGTCAATTACTGCCAATGCTTAGACAACCAATCCATACCCAGAATCAAATCAAATTCATGAAAAGGTAATCTGATCAGATCTGCTACATAATTATTTCCTTGGATCATAATAGGACAGTTCCTATACACCTGATTAACCGACATACTACTACCCAGAGGACTGGTCATATGCATGTCATACTCTAACTGATCTATAGGCACCTCCATATCAAACATTTCTCCAACACAGATATACAAATGAATAGATCCAGGGTCAATCAATGTATGCATTTCAGAATTAAAGAGAGAAACAATACCAGTAATAACATCTGGTGCATCATGATCTTCACGAGCTTTCAGTGCATAAGCTCGAGTCGAAGAAGAAAGCACAACTGGTCGATTTACAATTTTTGAGTAGGAACTCGGATTAGTCCTGTTCTGATTATATCCTCATCGACCTCTACCTCGTCCTCTGTTCCCAGCAGATGCATGGGACACCTCTTTACTGGCTTGTGGTATCTCAAACTGTCTCAGAGGATAATTTGTTATCATATGCTCATTACTACCACAGCGGAAACATGCACTTATAGCTCTCCAACAGACACCCCAATGATGAACACAGCAATGAGGGCACTCTAGGACACCAGAGCCTCGGCCCCCAGAGGAACCCCTACGAGAGACAGCCAATGTGGGAAAGTTTTGCCGCCTTCCCTGAGTCACAAATCTTTGAGCAACTTTCGGTGTAGACGAAGAACCTTCCTAACTTCGTTTACTCGAGGACTGACCTCCTCTAACAAAACCCCTCCACTGATTTATGTCTCTCCTGACCATTCCTGTCTCTCAATTTTCATTGTAGCCTGTACTAGCTGATGGTAAGTCACTTGTTGTAATAAAGTAAATGCCGCCAGATGCTCCTTGATGGAATCATGCAATCCATCCTCGAACTGATGACATTGAATCTCTTCAGTAAGTACAGATTGAAGGGCATACTTACTAAGTCAGTTAAACTCCTAATCACACTCAGCAACTGATAAGTTTCTTTGTTTCAGACTCAAAAATTGCCTCCACTTATCCTTTCTGTAAGCCCCCGTAATACATTTTTCTTGGAACTCTTGGATAAAAAAATTCCAAGTCAGAGGCATCGATAGCTGAGGACTCCTTAAAACTAACTTCCACCATTCATAAGCTGCTCCCTGCAGAAGGGAGATAGCACAATGCACTATCTGCTCTGCTAGATAACTAATCTCATCCAACACCCTCTTTACCTTCTCTCTCTAGAATTCAGCTATCTCATATTTCTCCAGAGATGTCCTAGTAAATTCCTCCGCTCTATACTTCCACAACTGATTAATTGGAGCCTTGGGTGCAGTCATACGATGCAACAATGTCATCAAAGCCTCGCCCTGAGCTAGAGGAGGAGGTGGCACTTCAACTTCACCTCGATGGTGGCACTTCAACTTTACCTCGATTGACCCTAGAGGGTCCAGATATTACTAGACGAGTTTGCTCCGGCTGATTACTCTCAGCAAATTCATCAACAACATCGCGAGATCCTTCCACCATTAATTCTATAGACAAAATATGGGACACTACATTAGGCCAAAACATAACTTGTAAACTCTAACAAAAGCAATAGTTAAGCGCTGGTTAAACCAGAATCGCCTAAACCATGCTCTGATACCAAACAATGTAACACCCACCTACGCCCCTCTTAGGATAGGATATGAGGATGCTACCTACATACATACAGAACTTACACATGTCAAACATAATCCCTTACATGCATTTCTGAAACTCAAGCAACACATATTATTATCCATTTAGAACTTTTGTAGAATCAAAACATATCAAACATATTGTTGTAAAATCCCAAGACATGCCATACATACAAAAGTCAACCCATATTAAGGTTATTACAAACCAGTAAACAAAACATAAATTACAAATTCTCTTTACAATGAAATACAACTTAAACCAAACACAAATATATATTTTTCCATAAACAAAAACACTAGCTACTTTGGCCACTGTGGTTGTCCTTGTCTCAATCTTTAAACTCTTTTATATGAATCTACACGAGGCAAATCCACCGTGCTAATCATATAGCTTAGTGAATAATAACTAATATATATGTATAAAGTGATAACTCATCATACTGAATTATGTACTAGCATAAGTATGCATTAACAGATTGGTTTAACAATAAAACAAACATAATGCATTTCAGAACAGATTTTATAGTTAACAGAGCTGAATATCAAAAGAGGGTATAAACCCTTCAAAATCATAATACAATTTTGTTTATGTCAGAATCAAACATATATCAGAAAACAAAAGCAGATGACTGCTAAGCTATTTACAGAAGTGGGTAACGAGACTCTTACAGGAGAGACAAAAGTCTCAACATCAAAGTATCACAGGAGAGACCGAAATCTTAACACCGAAGTGTCACAGGAGCAACTATATACCCTTCGAGCAATGCCTATTTACCCATAACTAGGACTCAACAGTTTTAAAACAAAACAAAGTCATTTCCAACATTTCATGTGCAAAGCAAGTAGTCAATCATATTCACATGCAAGTAGCACTTCCAATGATATAAACATGCATCAAACGCCTCGGACAATCATTGTCCGGAATCCCAACACAATCAGCATAAATCAAATTCTACAAGCAGAACAAAGTAAGGTGTAACCATCTAAGATTACTCACAAAAGCTTCCTTATTGCTTATTACCTCGAAGTCCCAGCAATATCTGAAAGTGGTCGCTCTATACGTTCCTCTATAACATTTAACACATATACAAATCACTATTGTGCATGATTAAGCATTCATTTATGTATACTAAATATGTATGATGCATGTTCATCACAAATTCTTAGGTATGTTTCCTTACTAAACTGATGTAAACATCAATTGTACTTTAAAAGTTCCAAAATTCATACACTCATTCATTATTCACACACTCATTCACTATTCCAACTTTTGCTGAAAGTATCCCATTCGGGTCAACTTTGTATAAGCAATAAGATCAAGAAAATGACGTATTTATATAATACTTTCTTCTAGAAAATTATTCCTCTGTATCTTAAGTCTCTATTTGTAACACCCCACTCCCGCTGGACCCGAACCCGATATCGATGGTGACACCCGAATCTATGCCCTGCGAGGGTGGCGTGTCACATCACTTAACAATGAAAACTCGGTATAACCCTTTTTTTTAATACACTTTTCACCAAGCATTTGTTTGGGCCCACTTTTTTTTCAAAACATTTTGTCTACTTAAACTGAAAACGAAACATATTACATTTCAGCGATGAAACATAAAGTACAGAAAGGTGACAACTCAAATTGGCCCAT
>JANZXR010000172.1:48749804-48777985 GCA_027575705.1 Erythroxylum echinodendron | reverse complement strand
CAATCTTGCAATCTTCACAAATTTCACTACTTTCCCTCACACACACACGGCATCACTTTGAGAGGGTGAGAGTTTATGATGGATGGTGTATGGTGACTCAAAGGAGAGAAGACAAGGTATAGAAGAGTGGAAGAGTGAAGAAGAAATAATCAAAATTCAAGAAAAACCAAGGAGATGGCACTTTCGGATGAGAGAAATTCTCATTCAAAACACTCTTTCAATATTAAGAAAAGAAGATACAAGAAGCTTGAAAGAAGGAGTCGTGAATGACCCATTAAAAGGAAGATGATTATTAATGAATTTATTAGAATAGTGACACATGTCACATTTTCATTAGCCTACTAAATTTTGTTCCCAATTCCATTTCAATTTCTCTCAAAAATTCCAATGGCTCGATTCAAAATTTCTTAATTTCATATGCCTAAGTTCCCAGTGCCATTGGACAGTCAATTTTACAACTGGGAATTTCTTATTCTTCCGCTTGGCAATTTTTCGGGTCCGGAAATGATTCCAAAAAATTTCTATAATTTTCTAAAAATCACAAAACCCTAATGAGCCTCTCCAATTCCAATTTTTCACTCACAAAGCCTATTTTTCAAAAATCACTCTTTATGCACTTATACCGAGAAGATGTCATGAATGCATGTACAGTAAATTTTCATGAGCAAAACTCACTATTCACAAATGCATGAGCATGAGATGTGTTGTCCTAATTTCTCTGATTGCTCTCTCATGTACCCGTTTCCCTGGTCCGACCCGTGATATGGGAACGGGACATTACACTATTGATACCAAGATCATTCAATTTGGGTCATTATTTCTAAAGTTATCCATAAAATACTGCATACTACTCCCAGATAATGACAGAATCTTAATTTCAACTTTAGGATAAATTTCATCATCCTTCTGGAAAAAACTAAAATTACATTCCTCAATTAAAGTTGTAGGAATATGAGTGTAGTTTAATCCACAGTAAAAATCACCCCATTTGGATATCTATAGGTCAAGTTATAGCCTAAAAACTAATGACTATTAAGTGAAATCCGTCTAGTGAAACCGGTACAATTCATTCACATCTTACACTATCAACACTCTTACTCCAACATTTATCCTTTTTACCACAATTCCACCTTATTCTTGCCTCAATTACACATCCATTTCATGTACAAAACTCAATGCATCAACAAATCAATACACATTCTATCAAATCAAGCATCAAATACTTCATAGGATAACATGCAATCAATATTAGTATTCCCATTCCTTTTTTAACACAATTTCCTCCTTCAATGAGCAAGCCACTCTAGCCTTTCAAACAGAAATTACAACTCCAATATTAAGAAGACCAAAAGGACAGCAACACAGAATAATGACTGGATCTAGCTTCCTTAATGCAGTAGCATGCAGTTTTGTCAAGTGAAGAAAATGACCCAAAAATGCAAGCAGAAAATCCAGGAGGTGTGAGTGAGAGAGGGAGTTTCGGTGGTGTGAGAATAAATTGAAGAAGAACTCAACAAAACAGAACACCCCAATAGAAAATTTGTCTTCTCTCCAATGCTAGGTGTCACCAAATGATAACAACATGTGTCTTCTTGCATGTTCTACCCTTGTCCCAATTAGGGGCTGCCATTTGTCACCAAGAATTAGTCCCCGTACCAACCATCAATAAACTATATTTATTTAGGCCAAATTTGACAAAGTTTCTACATGAAAGTTGTAGCTTACCTTCTTAAATTTCCAATGGAATAAAGTTTGTAATTTTTGGACATCAAAATCAAAAGATATTACACTTACAAGTTTAAGTGTCACACTTAGATGTATCCAAGCAATTAACCACTTATAAACTACAAAATGTATTGATTTAGGCTGAATTTGACAAAGTTTTCTTCATTAAAGTTGTAGCTTATCCTCTTAACGTTCTAACAGTATAAAGTTTGTAATTTGTGAACATAGAAATCAAAATATATGACACTTACAAGTTTAAGTGTCATATTAGAAATCACACTGGATGTCACCCTCATGCTTGTGCACGAGGCTGACAAACTTGTCACCCTTGTGCTTGTGCACGAGGGTGACACACTAGAATTGCAAAAATTACTTCAACCCTGAGTTTTTAAGTACTTTCAAGGTTTCACTTAATCTTTACCCAAACCTTATGTAAAGCGTCCATGACATATATTCCAAGACCCGGCCCCAAGATTAATACTTTAATTCTCTATGATGACAAATAAATTCCAATTTTCTAAGTATGTTTCATTAAACCATAATTTATTTCATATGCCTTTCAAATTTAAATCATAGCATAATTTTTAACTTCTATCTCACATATACTTGCATGAACATGTATCATTTCAACTAGGGCATATTTTGGTGCCTTACATAGATTACAAAATATATAGATGGGATTATGATTTAGGTAATGCAACTTGTCCAGTGTATTGAGCTTATTTTTAATTACCAACCGCGACAAAGAGGAAACCTAGTGAGTAATGCCTAGAAGAATCTAGTAAATTGATCTTCGCTAATTGGTTCTGAATTAGGGGACCATTTATAGTCTAGTTATCAAACCTAAGGTAACTAGCTTTTCCATTGCCAGTTTTGCAATAACATCCTTCTCCATTTCAACCTTAAGTGTAATAAGTTGGTTTAGGAAGTAAGAATAGGAAGGTTTAGCATTCAAATACCATATGCTTCTTCCTTTTAGATAATAGTTATTCATCCATCTTAGCCAAAAGGATTTTTTCTCTTGGATGCCCTCTTTAGTAGTAGAATTTTGTTATTAGTCCTCAAAGATGAATCCCTATTCCTCCATTTTCCTTAAAAAACATACTTCAGCTCATTTTACCTTAGCTTGACTTTCATTTCCAATTTGACCCTAATAGGAGTTTCCTCATAATTCTTTCAATGGTTTTTATAAGACTTTTAGAGAACAAAATGTGTGAGCTCTAATAGATATGTAGGGAGTTTAGGACTAATTTAACAATTTTTACCTAGCATAAGAGAGCTCTCTATTCACCCTTAAGCTAATTCTTTTCTGGATCCTCTCCATTAGAGGTATACATTGAAAGAAGTTTAATCTTCTAGTAGATATGGGAAGACCCAAATATAGCAATAGGGGGAGCTTCTTAGTTATATTAGCTATTTCTCCAATTCAAGATTCCAGAGTGCTCACTTTACTAGATAAAAGGAAATGACTTTTGCTTAGGTTAATCCCTAGACTAGAGAGAGCCTTAAAGTGGAAAATAAAATCGATTAGAAACTAGATAGATTCTAATTGTGCTCCACAAAATAAAACCAAGTCATCAGCAAAACATAGGTTAGTTAGAAAAAAACTTTATGCATTTAGAGTGCAATTTAAACTTAAGAGCATTCCCTAAATTATACTTGATTAGTTGACACAAAGCTTCTATGTAAAGGAAGAAAAGGTAAGAGGATAGTGCCTTATCCCCCTCTTCCCCTTAAACTCTTATAAAGTTGTTATTTGATTTAGTATATTTACTATCTGGTTTAGTCCATAGTTTTTTCTCTACACTAGAGGATTTTTCTACATAAGTTTTAGTATTCTATTTATTTTTTGTCATCTATATTTTTTCGGTTGATTATTTATTGCGATTGGGTTGCTTGAAATTGGTTAGTTGTTCTTGTTGATCTTGTAAGTGTTGCTGTTTGGGCACCAACACTCTCACCCAAAATGGGACTTCCTATAAATAAAATTTCAAAGGAACCTTGTGTCTTATTAATGTTTTCAAATTTATCACATTCTTTTCAAAATGCCATGACTCACCATTTAAGACTTTGACCATCTTTCCATCTGGAAATTAAACATGAAAAAATTCTTCCCTGCTCCTCTTGCATCTAAACTTAACTTTTATCTTTCAAATACTCGTTAGGTCTCATTTAGTAACCAATAATCAAGAAAACATAATAAAAAATGAGAATCAGAATAGAAAGTGAGAATCATAATAATAATCAAATTACTAATTATACGTGTTTAGTATAAGATTATATAAAGCTAATAATTAAGCTAGTCTTTAATATAAAATATTAGGAATGGTAATGACATAATTTTTACTCATATTTTGTTATTATATAGCTTATTCGTAAATAATTAATTAAAATATTTTGTATTTTATAAATAAACAATCAAAAAATTCAATGATTTATAAAATTATTAATTTTAAATAATTATGAATGATTTTATGATAAAATAAAAGTATCAATGAAACAAAATAAAGTAATTATCAAAGATGTTAATATAAAATTCGTAATATGTAATTTTAATGATAATGTTATAATAAGAATCAATATCTTAATAATTTCTGATAAAATTTTGATAATAAATCGATAATATCTAATAATATTTTTTTATTACCTAAACCCCTATTAGGAGTAAAAGTCCATTATTGTTTAAAATTCATACTAATTTTGTCATCCCTTATTTTATCCATTTCTACCAATCGAATAAGTAAATAAATGTTGCATTTTCTCATTCTCACCTTTTTATTACTAGTTGCCAAATCATACTTTAAAAGTATTGAATAAAGATGCATACCATTTCAATATCCTAACTTTCATTCATCTTTCCTCTAAATCAACAACACAAAAATCAGAAAAATGGATATAACTCTTTTAGGATAGATATGGAAAAAAAATCACAGCACAAGAAAGACTAAAGCTTGCACCACCAAAAAAATTCAAAAATATTATAAACCTACAAAACTCTTACATAAACTTAGGGAGCGCTTGGTTCACAGAGGACAATGGGAATGAGAATGAATATAGTGAGGAATATGAATGGATATAATCATTATAAGTATTATGGTTGGTTAAAATGAAGGAATGATTACTATTACCATTGATGAGATTGGTTTGTTAAAAATATTGAGAAATAAAAATTTGTTAAAATTTTATTTTATATCAAATTTTAAATATATTTTAATTAATTATATAGTGTACTTACTTAATGACATATTTTTTAAAAATGACATTATCCTAAAAATGGGATTTTAGAGTTAATTAAGAATGCTATGTAAATTATTGAATTTGAAAAGAAGATTATGAGCTCTTTAATAAGTTGGCCATTGATTAGCTGCATAAGCACTAACAAAGAATGTAAACAACTGATCTGGGAGAATCATGGCTACTCAAAACCAAGCCCCAAGGAAATAAAGGGAAATTGAACAGAAGTTTTGTCATATTCTTGGAAGTAGATTGCTCTACACCTGATAAGTAAAAAAAACAACTGAACACTCACTTTACACATACTATTTTAAAGGATTCAACGACTGTGTGCAGTCTATCTTTCATCTTCTCCCACCACCTTTCATTTGCTCATGATGTTAAAGTACAAAATTTACTTGCCAAAATCCAAATAGGGGAAAGATAAATGACAGATTCTCAAACATTTGATCAAATACTAAAATGGTCATCAAGAAGTTTCTTACCATTTCCAATAGAGATTGAACTAAGAGCATGATGAGTATAATTTGGAGCTTTAGCAACAAATTCAAATGTGTAACAAACCCTTCCATCAACATTATTCTACACCATACTTGCAAAAAACAATCACCGTAGATCAGTTACAAATGTTGGGAATTTGACAATTTATTCATGCATTTTGTAGAAGTATAATTTGACAAAAATAGCCAAAGATTCAACTTTGTGTAATGAGGCAATCCTGATTCTGGGAATATAAAAACACGTATGATAAAACTTGCAAGGAGTGAGAAGAAGTGTAAAAGGAGACCTTCTTTTCTTCAATTAGTTTTGTTTTCTAGGAAGGAGGGGCCAAAACTTTTTTAATCAGTGTTTCAGCTACCTGAGATAAGCATTAACATCTTCAATTTAAAAAAGCCCCCCAAATCACAAAATCTAGCAACCATTCATGATGCAAAACATCATTCTTTGTAAAATTATAGCAAACCTCTTATGGAGGACCAAACTCCCTAATGTCTTGTTTACCAGTTAGAATCATATTGACACTAACACTTTATAATGGCTCAATCACATCTTTAAAGACTTTGTCTTGTCCTTTAATCACACTTCCTGTTCAATTCCACAAAGATAAGATAAAAATTTTTCTGGGATTGTGTTGATGTAGCTAGCTGATGAACAAGCTGACAAAGAAATTAACACACAATGAAGAGAAATTAAAGTAGATAGTACATGCCACCCAAATGGATAGAGAAATGAGTACCCATCCTTTTTGTTCATAACTGACAAATATCCCTTTTTGGTTTCTGCAACAATTGAACCATATAAGAATGGCCTCTTAGGATTTGAGCATTCTTTAAAGAACATGAGATTGCATAGCTAGAGGTAACTCTAATTATGTCATTAGAGCCCCTGTCTATGATAAGCTCACAACAAAAGAGTAACACAAATGCATAATTGGAACCATTGCGCTTATATGATACAGAAGCTTGGTTAATCAAAGAAATTGACTGGGCAATCACAGTAACAACAATCAATTAGTGTCTCCTAGATTTGACTGCAATAGATAAAGAACAATAGGGGGAAAAATATATAGTAACGAATCTCATGAAAGCTCCATATGCATTTTTTATTTACAGTTTCTATGTCGAAATTCGTGAAATTAGAATCAGAGAAAACAAAAAAATCACCTTAAAAATGCGACCTTGAATTCTCCAACAATTGCTCTGCTTGAACAAGAATTAGAGCACCTCCTGTTCTAGAGCTACAAAAAGAATCATGAATCTTTCATAACCCTAGCTACAAAAATGTAGACACATAACAAACGTATGAAAAAAAAACCAATAACATGAAGAAATGCAAATGTTAAACGCGAGAGAGCAAGAGGGATGGGGTTAGAGAGAGGACATCATATAGCATGCATCCTGTTAAAGCCTTGTCTACGACATGTTGTGACTTCTAGCTAAAACTACAAAACCATGTAACTCTGGACAATAATGGGTCATTCCGGTCGAATTTCGAGCAATTAAAAAAACTACGCTTCTGCGTATCTCAGAAATAAAAGTGTGAGAGACGACAGTATCGCAGAAACAGAAATAGAAGCGTAAGAGATGTTCTTATTGGTTTATGGTTGTTGATACTTCGATAGTAGAACGGTAGTATATGTTGAGTGAAATAAAGAAGAGTATCGGTGCGTGTAGTCAGAGTCAAACGAAGGAGAAGAGAAGAGCCGCGGGGGCGCGCAAAAAATATAAAGCAATGACTCTCATTCCTCTGGATTACCATAAGAATGGAGTAATGCTCGAAAACGAGGAATCAAAATATAACCTCTTCAATCATAGTTACTTACTAAACACTATCTTTCATTCCATACTCATTCCTCTTCTCTCGTACTCACTAAACAAGCACACCCTTAATTTTTTCTTAAGATTTTTTGAGTTCGAGACATTGATTTGCTTCACCTTGTTATTAAAGTCTTTTTTAGTTGTTGAAAACATGAGAAGGAGTAGATTTTTGCATAGTATTGTTGCTTGATAATACCGATATTTAGTAGGTTTTATGAATGAAAATGAGTACGTAAATTATATAGCTAAATAATTAAATTTTATTTAGATTGAATTCAAATCCAGGTCAATCAACCCACGTTCTATATATTATAAAGTAAATTTAATTTTATGACTGACTAATTTGCAATGTTTTCAAATTATCGTTCAACATCTAAGAGTGAAAATGCAAAAGATTGACTTATTTGCTCTTTTTCATTTTGCGTACAAGCAGAAACGTATTAAAAGTGATATAAAAGAAACTTCAATTTCGGGATCGGACAAGGCCTATCATGTAAGCCCTTATAGACGCCATGTCTTCTTTTATCAACAAATTTCTAAAATGTCATCTAAGATGGAGATTATAACTTTAAAAAATTATTGATCTATATTATTTATAGATCAAAATAATTCCGTATAGGGTCTTAATTGCACAACTCAATTTTAACTTCCTAGTTGTCACGGAATAGTGGTAATCGACATTTACATTATGATATTGCAAATGGAAGATTCCAAAATAAGAGTAATGTACGACATTTAAACGTGTCTGTGCCTATCGTTTGTTGATAAATATGAACAAGGAAACGGGTCAAAGTAATGAGCCACGAAACACGGTAACGTTGGGGATGAAGCCACGATCGAACGATCGGTGGGAAACCGCTACCGCCTGCCGACACATTCATTATTTGATTGGGGACCACAACGTTTTAAAAAACATTTAAGGTGACGGCGTGGATCATGTTGATAGGACGCTACGCATCGGAGATCTGAAAGAAGACGTCATGAGTCGGTAAGCTACGACGTCCCTTGAAGTTTGAACCGAATGTCCACTCAATTCAGCACACATTAAATTAAACCTTAGCATACATTTTGCTTGCACCGGAAATTTGGTGTGGAATTTGCCTAATCTCATGATCTTTCCCCTTTTCTTTAATCTCTTCGAAGACCAGCCAATGCTAAGATATTCTTGTTTACTTCAAACCTTTCAATTATCTGCGAAGATTGAATAAGTGGGCTAAACGACATGCTTGGAGGAAACAATAAAAGGAAACATAACATCTCACCTACAAATCTCAGCTCAGGTTTGTACTCAACTCAACTGCTTCCACGGAAGACAATAAAGTGATAAGTTCATAGCTACTGCCAATGTTAGGACTTGGAATTCACGCCGAAAACCTCCGAAAAGGGCAACGACAAAAGCGTGTTAAAACTTAAAATTGTTAGACGTGCAAATTCCGAAATTGGGATCCATTTCCCAAGCAGAGCCAGGGAATGTTAAAATTGAATGAGGACTTCAATGCGTCCATTACGCTTGCGTTCGGCCTCTAATTTGGTATTAACAAAAACTTTAAATGCCCGTGCTCGAGCCTCATAACATTATAGATAAATAACTTAATAAAACAATAATTTTAGTGTAAAAGCTGAAATCATCAACTCATTTAATGCGCAAAGGTATAATTTTTGGTTTTCTTTTAGAGTGTTGGAACAACGTTGAGTAAGTGTGGAAGTTATGTTAATATGATTGTAAACTTATAATGTTTCCTACATTAATATGATTGTATACTTCTGTGGTTCCGTCAAAATCTGATAAGAAGGAGACTTGTGTAATTATCTTATTTGCAATTATAAATAATAGTACAAGGCAAATGAATTGTCTTAAACGGTAATTCTTAACCCATAATTAGACAACGTAAACAAGTATATAAGTAAATATAAAAATAATCTGTAGTTTCAATGTCAACATCCCAAAATTTAATTATTATTAGCGTCAACTTTCATATTCTTTCTACTTTTAAATACTTTCGTGTTTTGCTATTTTTGGTTGATAATATGAATTTTTATTTTGGATTAACTTAAAATTTTTATACAAAAAATTAGCTCCATTAACTTTAGTCATGACAAAACTATGGATGATTAGTGCTTCACATCTTTTGCTATAAATAAGGAAACATTTGATGCTTACTTTTATTTTCATAGAGAATATATCTAGTCTACCAAATAAGCCAAACTACTTCATAGTTTCTAGCAAAACCTACTCAATATGAACGCAAACCTACTTCATAGTTTCTCCACTGATGACCATTGAAGTTTACCAAATCAAATTCAAAAGGAGCGCAAGAAAAACTAAGAAAAGGAGCTTAGTAATAAGCATCTACAATACACTAAAATCTTCCCATTCCCGTCAAAACTTTGGGTCAAACTTAGTTTTCCCTTCCGCTTCTTTTAAGCCACCAAAAGTGAAATAAGAAAATAATGGTTGACTTGTGCGTTGTGTTAGCATTTAATGCATCTTCCCGATACGCTAACGACACCTTTTGTTGTTACTTCTTCTTTGTTACAAGTTGTTATTACTTAATTATTAGATTGGCGCATAGGGTATGGATTCGCGCTTTGCTTTTATCTTACACTCTGTTTTTCTCTAGATTATTTATTATTTATTATTTCCTTTTTCTGCATTTACATTTGACTTTCACCCCAATGTTGGATTTAATCGTGTCTATATATATATATATTATGAGTTATCATAAAGTTAAGCCCTTTTTAAAGTGATCTATTAAAGTTAAAGATTTTGGATTATTTGGTATTTAATAAAGTACAAATTTTAATGTGTAAAAATCTAATAGTTTGATTTTTATTTTATGATGGAGTAAAATAAAAATAAGACCAATTGTAAGAAATTAAGGTTATGATCTTTAAATTATATGTATAATCGTCTTTTTTGATATCTTATTAATCAGGAAGAGGCGATTCTTAACAAAAAAAACATAAATATTGACTTAAAAGATGAATAATCGTAATACTCAATAATGACATTCTTCTTATGAATCTATATGTAGTTATGCAATAAATCCAAGTACCTTTGATAATTTTACATGATTATTTTGTAATTAGTGACGGTTTTTAGAATTAGATTCTGTCATCCATTTCCTCCTGGGATTATCAAAGTTGAAAGAACGAAACTGATATAGTGAAGGGAGTAAACGAATTGGACATTTATGGGAATCATGTTCGTACATTAAAAGTTGTCTCCTTTGCCGTCTGCGATCAATCCAATGGACTCAACTCTATTCTAGCTTTTCTCGTTCAACACGACAGAGACTCGCAAGGATCTGCTGAGAGAGAGAGAGAGTGTTTAAGAGTAATAAACAAACTGGCCCACGTCTCTCTCTGGACAGTACACTCGTCATCGCCATACAAAAAGCAACAATCTTTATTTTATGTTTTGGCAAATTCATTAGGTAAGAGCACGTACCCTCTTCAGTCTTCACTCCATGTCTCTTATCTTTAACTTTCTTTATTTATTTGCATGTTAAATGCGCTCACAAACGTTGGATTCAGTTTCTCTCTCTTAACCATTTTCTGTCTTTCTATCCTTCAACGCCCCCACAAAAGAAGACAAATCGGTCTTCAAGGTATCGGCAACAAAAGGTACCATCTTTTTATGGCTCTTAATTTGTATTCTATTTTTTAAAAGTTTATTTTGTTCTTTTATTTTTTCTTTTTCGTTATTGGAGTAGTTCGTGTTTTACTTGTTTAGCCGTGTTTCTGCAACGCTCCCTCTATACGAATATTGGACTGATTCTTAGATCAGCTCGTTATTTGCGGTTGTTCGATGTTTTCCTTCTTCTTTCTGTGGATTAAATCTTTGATTTAGAGTTTTGGTTATCACTTGATCTTTATTTTCTTGTGAGGGGAGGTGTTGTTTTATGTTCTTCATTTTCGAAAATGATGATTTAAGCAAACTAGATTATCAATCTAAATATGTTTTACATCGGACCTGAGTGATTATTCCAAAATTTGGCTTTATACAGCTTATAATCTTGTCCATTGTCAATGAACTTTTCTTAAGTTGACACTGAATTTGGCTTGCTGATACTGAAAATTTAACTAATCGCGTTTCTTTGTTTTGAGTTACTCGTTGGTAGTTGGTCGATTTTCTTGATGTTTGTTCTGTCCTAATATTTGTTTCAACTTTCACTCACTGTCATTATCTTCTCCTCTCATGGTGTCCTTTCTTATACCAAGATCTACTTTGATTTGAATTCTTTATTTAGCAAATAGTCCAGCTAGATGCTTGTGGATACTTCATTGGGTTGGGTGTGAACACAAGGCAGCATATAGAAGTTGTTCTTTGGATCAGAATTTTCTCTAACAGTCAAGCTGGATATTTGTACAAGCTTCAATTCCTTAAGTAGTTGGTTGTTAGCATTAAGACAACATACTTTTCGTGCCTTTTTGTGTAATTGGTGGTTGATTCAATAACTGCGATTGAGGTCTAACTTTTAAATAGCCGCAGGTGGGGTATCAGTCCACAATTTCACGGTGTAAGAGATTGTAGCTTTCCTCTTCGGTCTCCATATCTTGGCATGTTGAGTTGTTCTGCAAATTAGAACACGTGGGATGTGAGGATCATCCACTGGAGCTCATGATAAGGTCCTGCAATGGGGTCTCTGAACATGGAGAAAAAATGGGTTTTCCCTCTTGTCATAAGCTCCCTCATATGCGTTTTTCTCCTGGCAACTTCTTTCAACATGGGTCTTGTTTCTTCATTAAACACCATTAATCAGATCTTCAACATATTCCCAGCTCGCATGAACCAAAGAGAATCATATACAGAAACAAATGTTTTATCATCTTCCCCTCCTCCTGCTGTCACAGTCCCGCGGTTTGCTTATTTGGTTTCTGGGTCTAAAGGTGATTTGGAGAAGCTTTGGAGGACTCTCCATGCTCTTTACCATCCTCGGAACCAATATGTTGTTCATTTAGACCTTGAATCGGCAGTAGAGGAAAGATTGGAACTTGCTTCACGAGTGGAGAGTCACCCAATTTTCTCCAAGGTTGGAAATGTGTATATGATTACCAAGGCTAATATGGTTACGTACAGAGGGCCCACTATGGTTTCTAACACACTTCATGCTTGCGCAATTCTTCTTAGAAGGAGCAAAGATTGGGATTGGTTTATCAACCTCAGTGCCTCTGATTACCCTTTGGTAACTCAAGATGGTCAGTCTGTTTTTCTTCACTTCATCTACTGGTTCTTAGTTCCTCTTACTACCTATCCTCCATCATCTTTTAGTTTTTATCCTTTTCCTCTTTTTTTGTTTTGGGTCCATGGAGGAGGTCTGTGTTTGAACATAAAGATAATGAAAATCAGTTACCCTGTCATATGCAGATCTTATTTATACTTTTTCGACTATAAATCGGAATCTGAATTTTATTGAGCACTCAAGTCAATTAGGCTGGAAGGAGTAAGCTCTCTTTATTCTTCTTCTCCTTTTAATCCGCGTTGTGAATTGGATACTTTTTGTTCAATGAATGATTCTGAATTTCATTTGTGTTCTTTAGGGACAAGAGAGCAATGCCTTTGATCATAGATCCTGGTCTTTACTCAACAACGAAGACAGATATATTCTGGGTCACACCCCGGAGGACTTTGCCAACGGCATTTAAGTTATTCACAGGTTGAGTTCCACCTATTTTTTGGCCAACTGTCTGTTCACTGCTATTTGATTTCTTGCAATATCATTAGATATGCAATTTAACTGGAGGAAGAAGTTTACTCCCGTTTTCTTAATACTCATTATGACTGTAACTCCTTTCATGAAAAACTTGGTTATCTGGTCCTAATTAGAAAGTGCAGTTCTTATTAAGTGGCAATCAGAATTTAATATGTTTCTGGGTTTATGTAGAAACAGAATTTATAGGTTTGTGTGACGAATAGATTGGTTATGGAGACGTCCTACCTAAAATTTCTTGACTGCATATGATGCATAACAGTTCATAGAGCTAAAGAGCAAATTTGAATAGGTAAAGTTAGGAACCGTAAATATAATAGTGAGAGCTGCTTGTCTGTTTTCATCAGTTACTTTGAATTTGACTGCTGTAATGGTAGATTGCTTAAAGATATGATAATTACATGTGTGCATTCATTAAGCTGGGATTTGTGGCATCTATTTGTTTTGCAGGTTCGGCATGGATGGTTCTGACACGGTCGTTTGTGGAGTATTTGATATGGGGTTGGGATAATCTGCCTAGAACCTTACTTATGTACTACACGAACTTTGTTTCTTCTCCTGAGGGATACTTTCACACAGTGATTTGCAATGTGCCGGAATTTGCTCAGACAGCTGTTAATCATGACTTGCACTATATTTCTTGGGACTTTCCACCCAGACAGCATCCACACACCCTTTCACTTAATGACACAGACAAGATGATTGCTAGTGGTGCTGCATTTGCTAGAAAATTCAAAAGAGATGATCCTGTCTTGGATAAGATTGACAAGGATTTACTTGGCCGGAGAAATGACAGTTTCACTCCTGGTGGCTGGTGCTCAGGTAGGCCAAAATGCTCTGAGGTTGGTGATCTCAATAATATTAAACCGGGTCCAGGAACTCGGAGACTTAAGCAACTCATAGCTAACTTAGCTTTCTCAGCAAAGCTCAAAAAAAATCAGTGTAAATAGGTTACCTGCAGTTCTCATGTTCGCTTTTGGAACAACAGCCAGTCCATTGAAAATTTTTCTAAGAGTTTGTTATTGTTCGCGCGTTACACCTGATACCTCATTCTTAAGAGGATTGAACGTATTCTAGTTCCGTCATGATCATAAACATCCAAAATCTGATTGGAGCAATCATAATCTAGAATAGTAAAATTACTCTTGGTTCAATCGGGACATTCACGTAATATTATACAACTAGGAACGTTCCATCGAGTACTTGTTCCTAATTCTGTTTTGTTTATTAGCTTTCTACAGAACAGAATTTTGGATGTCCATGACTTCGGGTTACCATTTGAGCACTCAGCTTCGATTCCTTGCTCTCTTATTTCAAGCAATTCACTGCATTATGCTTATATAGTGTCCACATTTGGAATTTTCCACCTCAATTTGAGGAACAGGTATCAGAATGGTCACTTATTGTCTGAAACCTTTTCCTGGTTTTTCGCTTTTGGAATCCTCGACCGTGTAGTTTGGATCATCCGTGGTAGTCTTGGATCAAATCCAAATCCAACCGATTCTTGTGGTAAAAACAATGAATTAAGAATGGGTCACGATAGTGACCAATTTGTTTGACACTCGAACAAGCTTCAAATTTTTTGCTTCCGTTTCCTTCGATATAGTCATTGGGAAACCCGAGGGCGGGCAATGAAATGAAACTCGCATATGAGATGTATTTTAGGTACGATGAATATCACTAAGGAGAACATTGAAGCCTCTAGAACCTATCTAGCAAAACCCAACCTCCTTTACTATCGATGCGGTAAATGCAAAAATTGGAACCAACAGCGATGGCCCTTTTTGAGATCTGCAAATCTAACACCGGTTGTGCACACCACACCACTTAATTTGATTAAACCATTTGAAAGGTATACTTCATTCTCGAAGCATACCTATTGTTAGATTGTTGGTACGTCAACTAGCCATTACAGACAAGTAGTTAGGCGCGTCACATGTTCTAGTAGGTAAACCTTAATTTTAAAGTTTAATGTAAACAACGAGGGCCTTCTGCGTGAAAGCTCATCCTTTGGCAAGATCATCATATATGACCATATTTATTTAGCTCCGCGATAATCAGAACTTGTTCGAAAAGAGTTATTAACATCTGTCACCAAGTAACCGTGCTGAGTCTCTACTTACGTTATTCAGAACCTGATCCATCTTCATGTTCAAGGAAAACAAAATTAAGATCATGAAAAGTTATGCTCAGCAGTCGTTAAATCTGCCATAGTTTGAATCCCATCACCAAAGCTAATTAGCTAAATAGTCATTTTAATTCGACATGTAAAATCTATCTTTGCCTATAGAAGCATGATTGGGGCACAACCTTGTTGGCCACAAGAAGACATGGAAGTGGGACTTTCAGTTCATATATTCATCACTACAACTACAATGGGGTACCCTCCTCAAACACAAACTCCACAACTAAAGAAAAAGATCGATTACTACTATAGAAAAAAATGATCAACTATGAAGGCATTGCAATTATACAAGTCAAACAATTTGTACCCTTTTTAATCTTCTCTATTGTTTATCTACAGCACAGTGGATCAGGAGTAGACCATTATCTTGTCCGCAATTGCTGCAACCGCTTCGATCTAATGCCAAAATTTGTTATGCTAACAATGACCAACACCTTCCTATGTCTTTCATAAATCTCAGCTTAGCTACAGAATTTTCTCCTCTTCCATGTCATATATAGTCCTCATTACATTCATCTGCCACCATCCCCTTCTTTTGTTTAACACTTAAATCATGGATATGGCTTGATAATTAAACCATCTCCAAAACCTTGACATTACCAGTAGAATTTGCAGCAACTAAGATAGAGGACTGGCCACGCCAACAGACTGAAGAAATAAATTGTGCAGAGTCCTCCATTTCATGGCCAGAAAGTGGGTCAATGTTGCTGAACTTGAATGACAGTGCAGGCATAGGGAAAGCTTTGTGGTAGATGAAAACCTATCTCACAATGGAAGTTCAATTCAATAACAATAATTGGAAACAGTACGCAAAAAACCATTAAAATATCAACAGCAAGAATCAGGATTGTCCTCTAGTGACAAACAATTTACAAATAGAGATCACAGTGGTATTCAGTTATCATCCTGCTCCGTGTGATCTTTACTACTCAATAAGCCTACTAATGCCATTTTGAATTGCATGACCCCTATTAGCAAGTTTCTGGAGCTCTATGTAACCCAGAAATGCTCGAAGTAAAAATGAAAACTTGGTCATTTCATCACCTTCAATTTTATCAAGTCATCACAAGCAATGCAACAATCATGTGAAGCTACAGGAAAAGGCACGGCTGCCTAAATGAAAGTAGCAGCACTATATGTTAGCCAAACATCAGATCAACCTCTCTTCCGTAAAGTAACTCACTAGTCCTTTGCCTTGTGACTGTAAAAAAGAAATATATTTTAACTAGTTGTAGATTATGAGAGACTATCAATTCAATACCTCAATATCTCAAATTGGTGGCCAAGCGTGGCAACTTGAAGCTAGAGGCATGGGAGAAAAGAAACGAGGAAGACTGGAGACAAGACTAATCAGCTTGATGCATCTTTTTCTAGGCATTTAGATAATCGAGTAGAAGACTCACATATCACTTCTTGCCGCTAATTTCTTATTTACTTTGACACAGGTTATATCATGTAAACTGGCTGCATTATCTTCCTTTTTTCTACTATGCCTTGATGCCGGAGCTTCAAGATAACTGTTATTTATATCAGTAATCATTTTAATTCATGATAAGAGTTCACTCAAACCACTCAAAAATCATCTTTTATGTAAGGGAAAAGTAAGGATATGAAGTAGTTTTCTTTTAATTGGAAAGAAACAAACATCAATAGGAAATGATAATTGAAAAGCAAAAGTTAAAAGCTTTAAGGAGAGCTGTAATTCCGCTAAGGTGACAGATATAGTAATAATAGCATTAACAATCTCATGTAAGAAGATAAAAGTACCTCATTAGTTTCTGAGCCAGTTGCAATATAACCATCTGATACTGACAAACCCACAAAGTTCTGCGCAGAAGTAAACACAAAATATGTAAGTCAATAGAAAGAATATTCCTATATTTGTAGTTCTGGAGGCTGCAAGGGGTACATGCATTACATATGCCACCCAGCCATAGGCTTACTACCCGCTAGTGAACCATAATAGTTCTGTTTAATGGTATACGTAAGAAAACTTTCTTTCTCACTCGGTAATTGAAGAAAACTTTCTTTCTCACTCGGTAATTGAAGCAACATACTTCTAAAGGCCCACTTGGCACAGATACCCAAGGTGGTGCACTTAAGGCCGAAGATAACTACACCCTTACCAATCTACCCCAATTACCAGTTCCTACTTTCACAAGGTTAATTCACTTATTTAAAACCTCGTAACTGTCAGAAAATGCATGAAAAAACTCAAACTAATAAATAGTACACTTTGGCATCTCATGCGTTTGAGTTTGCTGACACTTTTAATCCAGTGTATATGAATATGAGAATGATATGTCATCAATCAAGCATTTGTCTATTTCTGGTTGAATGTTTCTTAGAAGAATCGGAAAGTTGCCTGCAACTATCATAAAAGTAACCACGGTCACCCAGTGTCAATTAAGCCAGCCAGTAATACAGCAACAGTGACATTGTACACCGATAGGGAAATCAGTGATTTGTTATATATTAGACTTTTGCCACAACAGCCAGAAGAATGGAGCATTCATCCACATAAATAAGATTTCATTATCTTCCTCCAAATTCATGGTTTAACTACTCCTAGTTGCCAGCAAGCAATGAAAATTTAAGCATTAAAATCATCACTTCTGATCCAGTAACTTTCACAAGAAATCATAATAAAGATGTTAATGATATAATTTGAGAAGTCGATGTACCTTTACATTAGTATGGCCAGCATATGATAGAACAGGAGTATCAATAACTCGAGATGTACACATTGACAAATCCCAAAGCTTCAGTGTATTGTCAGTAGAAGAAGAAACCAGAGTTGTGGAATCTACAAACTTCACATAGCTCACAGTTTTACTATGTCCAATCAATGTGCACAGAGGAACTTTTGAATTTCGAAGATCATAATAGTAGATTCTGTGATCTGCTGAACCAAATGCAAGAGAACGAGAAGAATCCAATGGAAATTGAACACAGCAGACGTTGGCTTTTGTTTTGATGGTACCAATACTCACTCCCTGCAGTAACACCCCATGTGAGAGGAACTCTTATCATACATTCAGTATAGACTGCAAGAAATTAGATCACAATAGTACGTTTAGTTTCAAAGCTGACAGCCACCAAGTGCAAAAATAGAATTGCCTGATTGATACTCCAAAGCTTAACTGAACCATCATCACTTCCACTAGCCAAAATTGTTGGATCTACTGATGAAAAGTCAATAGACCATACACGCTTCTCATGCTCTCTCATTTCTGTATGTACTTGACTTTGCGTAACATCCCAAATCTGATCATCATAAGCAGCTGGTTTTACATTAAAGTAGAGTCAAGATGGAGAAAACTGAACATAAGCTTCTACATACCTGAACAACACCCTCGAAGTTACTTGAAGCAATCTGACTTTTGATATAGTTATTCCAACATATACTGCTTAGCTTTGACCTACAAGTCATTTCAACCACAGGGTAGTGGATATCACGATTTTCATTCATGATCGTATCACATTCAAATACTTTTATCTTTTTATTCACACCAGCTGTGGCGAAATATTGAGCATCACGATCGAAACTAAGTGAGCATACTAGGTTTGAAGTGTTTAACAAATCTCCTTGCTTCAAGTCGGCCTTCACCTTCATCTTACTGAAAGATAGATACTTACATAGACCCTCGAGGAATGGACTTACCCATCCACCTTGTTTACTCTCACTGAGTGGATCTTTTGGTGCTATGCTATTGGTGGAGCTCCTTTCAATTACATTAATAGAACCTCTTCCATCACTACTTATTGATGAATGTCTAATAGATGACTTTCCTGATGACCTTGTTGGTCTACACCTTGTCAGAAAATATGCTGACTCAAGTTTCTTAAAGTTTGTCATCAAACGAGAACTCTTAAAGAGACGACTTTCTTGAGCATCTGTGACCATTTCTGAGCTCTGACCATCATTTAGGCTATCATCACATTCCTCTACATCTTGGATCTGCAGGCCTGGACGAACTCGTTTTCTAGAGCCCAAACTAGAAGAATCATCAACAGCAACAATATTCCACAATGGCATATCGGACACTAAGTGATCATCTTTCCCTCTCCCTGGACCTGCATCTCCATTTTTCTTGAGCAATACTTGATGGTTCACAACCTCTTCAATATCTGCACAGAGAAGGGAAACAGTATCTTGCAACCTATTAGCAGCTTCCTGTTTTCGTTGTTGTATCAGCAACAGAAATTCCAATAACAGCTCGTCCTCATCTATTCTTTCTCTCAGCTGTATAGCAGCTTCACGTTCTTCTAAATTGTATCTTGATTCATTGAGGAACTCACTCTGTAACAATTCACTGTTATACAAGACAGAAAAGAGGAAGATCGTAAAACTTGATTGCCCTAGAGCTAAGTGGAAGTTGAAAGTGTGATCCATGCATAATCAGAAGCAAGTGTTTCTCCTAAAGATATAGAAAGAAGCACATCATACATTATGATGGTATGAAATTGCAACTGCAACATAAGAATAAATGACTCCTGGCCACTGCAAAGTAATCACATAGTTTCTTTCTTAAGCAAAACTCGAATTCAGAAAAGAAATCAAAAGACATGGGATGCAGCAATGCTGTGAAGAAAAAGTCTCTTGTAAAGATGGCACGATACTGTGCAAATTTTTCCAAATGAATTTCAATACAATGAAGCCCCACCGATGTCTTCAGAAGCAGAATAAGCTTGTGTTGTCTATAGTTATTAGCTGCTTAAGAGACTGTGAAGCGGACAATGATATTATTTTTCTGTAGAAACCTCCATTTGAATGGGAACGGAAATTCAAAGGAAAACAATAAAGGCACTCCTCACACCTGGCATGTAAAATGTTACTCCTGAGTCGGATAAGAAATAAGCATGTTTCTTCCAATTCTTTTAGTATCGGAAAATAAGATAAGAAGATGATAGAATGATAGACGGCAACATTAAGAAGGAACATTTACCTCATTTTTGGCCGACTACTTGGCTCAGGGTGCAATAACCACAAACAAAATGAAGCTTCTTTTGGCCACTTCAGAAGCAGCTGTGGGGGAAGGACACGATGTCTTAGGCTAGACATAGTTATGTTCTTATCTTCTCTTGAGCTAGAGGGGCAGAACAACTGTTTACAAGGAAAACTGCATCAGAAATCACTATGGAGTGCAGACAGAATGAGAGCTCCAGGATCTTTGTCCATGCCATATGAGTAGTTAAAAATGAAAAGAAAACAACCATTTTTAACTATCAGATTTTGAATTTCTAAAGTAACAAATGCAGCAATAATTACAAACCTCGAATAGAAGAACTCCTAATCTGTAGATGTCTGATGCACAAGAACTTTGTGAACCAGAAACCTCTTCTGGACTAGTATACCAACTGGTCTCCATAAGCAATATTTGCTTCATAGGAAATGACTGCTTCCTTTCTTCTCCTTGATCATTTTCCCGAGCTACGATTTTATTTTCTTCCATCTCTTCCCTCATTGGCACATAAGTTGCACAATGTGAGCTCGACTGTATGCAGCTAGCTTCTGACAAAGGATTTGCTGGAGTAGACAAACCTTGAAAATCTTCTCTTCCTAACCTGTATCTCTGCTGGCATATGTCATGAGGCAAGGAAGATTGTGGATGTTTAACCTCAATGGTTTGACTATTCAACCCATCTTCTAAAGAATCAGATCCAGAATCTGAGCAAGAGGCAGACTCAACGAAGGAGACATGATTGAACGAGGACATGATGAAGCAAGAAGGCCGAACATTGTGAATAACTATTCCTTGCGAATGTGCAGCATTCACAATCTCAACTACTTGCCTAAATATGTGCAAGCACTCAACTTCATCAACAGCTCGTTCTGGTTTGTCTAGCCACTGCCTCAGACTAACATCTCCCCACTCTATGGATCGAACAAATGGTTCAACTGCAACTCCATCCTCACATAACCCAGATAAACCAGTCTGGTCTTTAAGGTTCTGACGTGCCAGTGCAACTCTATTAATATCTTTTCTAAATCTAGAGCAATGCGATGCAGGTCTTGGATTCCTATCAGAGAATAACGATGTATTTAAGCCTCTAAAAGTATCAGACTTATGCCAAGGAGAGTCAGAAGAACCTTCCATGCTTATCCTCCTAGGGCTGCATGAAGGCCAGAACAAACGCATTCAAGATATGGAGGAATTCCCCTGCTTTTGTCACACCCTTTCAATTCCACCATAATCATATACAATCAAAAGCTACCTCCAAACATAGCGAAGAACCACTGTTCCTCCCATAAAATAAAAAGGACCACGAATTTAGATTATCCTGAATATATAACACTCCTTGGTGAGAAATTAAGCAACTACATTAACTCAAGCCTGCAATACCACAAACAAAACCGCTTACACCAGTGAACAAAGCAAAGGATATTTCCGTAAGCGTAGAAACAGTGGTACGCCCAACAGCCAACGTGGATTTACTTCATTTTCATAATGATTACACAACATATAGTCTCAGGTTTTGGGCAAACCGAACCTTCATACACGAAACTACAAAGTCTTAACAATAAACCAATTTATAATGTATCAATATATGGAAATATATCATCTGTTTTAGGAAGAGAAGAGGTACCAGTATGAACAAGAAAGGATCTTTCTGCTTAAGCCAGACCAACCTGAAAGGAGAACCACACAACCCAGAAACACTTTAGTTAACCTCCACAAAGGAAAAGCACGCCTGCCTTAAAAACTCCGTCTATTTTTCGCAGCCAAACAATAGAAGAAAAACGATTGCTCCACAGACATAAAAAAGACCACACTTTTGTTTCAATAAAGTAAAGAAGTCTCTCTTTCTCTCTCCTTCTGATCAAATAGGGCCTACTGCACTGTATTGGTACTTCATTTAGTATCTCTTTGTTTCTTTTTGAGGCATTAGGTTCACTTCCTCGTTATCCTCTTCTTCTCTTTCATATGGGCTACGTGGCTCTATGTCTGCCTCAAGCTCTCATTGACACAAAGACAAATGAGTAAGCTTCACATTTCTGTGGGCCACTTAGCAGCAAATTCAAGAAAAGATTTGATGGTAAAAATTTTCAAGTTGGTCTTGCATTTCTAGAATTGGAAACTCTCGAGTGCGTCAAAAAGAAGGCATTGACAAACATATAATATAATACAGACAGTAAATTTGTTGTGGGGCTTACAGAAATCACCGTAAACTAATCTTAATGACGTTAAAAAGAACGAGGAAAGAAGCAATTCTTAATAGTCGGTTGTTATTAATATATTAATTCTTTAATCGCAGAAGAATCTGATTGGTATATAATAACGAACAGAAGCTAATAAACTATCAAATTATGTCATGAACACGTGATTCTGCATCTAGAATCCTGAATTTTATAAGAGATAGAACTTCAACTGTAGTTCAAGTATGTGGGTCTCTTACGTACCTAGAGCAGAAGAAGCCCTGCACCGCAGTTCAAGTTGGTGGGTTTCTTACTTACCTAGAGTAGAAGATGCATAGAGAGAGAGTACGAGAGAGAGACGTTTAAGCACTGTGTGACTTGCAGCTAAGAAACGGAGTCATTTTAACTTAACCAATCTAAATTTTAAATAATTACTAATTTTAGTTTGAATAACTCTAATATATAATATAACAATTAGTAAATCAACATGAAAAATATGACACGTGAAAAAAAAAACAAACTAAAGACATAACTGCAATCTGTATAGCTTTTCGATATACCCATATCGAAAAGCTATATTTTTCACTTTAACTTTGAATAGAAATAGGTTAAAATTATCATCCCTAAACTACATGACATTTAAACTAATGCTCATATCAGTCTCAAAGTAAAGGTAGGAATATGTTAACTTTAAACAAAGTCTATCCAAAACATCTTGCTTATTTACAACTTCATAGATTTTATACTTTGCATAAAAAAGATTCTTTGTTTTTCGTAAGGTGTCAAAATGCACAAATCCATGTTGAAAAATAACCAATAATATATGTCTTAAGATACCCTCATTATATATTTAAAATAAATTTCACATTTTAGAGTTCTATTTCATACAAACTTCATATTTTAGAATTTTATTTTGAGTAAATTCAAATTAAGATGTTATTTTTCATTATGAATAGTTGTAAAATGACAAAATCTGCTAACTTTTCGTATTTTCACTATTCTTATCAATAAACTTGATATCTTTTGAGATTTTCTTCAAATCTTGGATTAGATTTGCCGTATTTTCTATTTTTGGATTAAAATATGTTGCTTCCGTGCTATGTTAGGTAGTATTAAAGCTTTGAAAACCTAAAGTCTGTTCTTTTGACAATCACCAACAATACTAATGACGGAGTTTATGAGTTACTCAAAGCTTGGAGAGTAATTGAAGAATAGAGACAGTCAAATCGCAATATGGAATGACAACTGGTAGAGATAAGGGATTGGTTATAAGAATTGTTGTAAGGAGATAATAACAGGAAAATTAGGAATCAAGTTGATAGGAAAGATGGTCTTGAAAGATGTCTTTAAATTCAAAATCCTACATAATAGGATCACAACAATAGCTCTAGTGATGAGGAAGAAGTTGTTCATTAAAGACATGGTAGAAGAAAATATGAGTATAAATAAATGTTGATATTTCATACTTTAGTGGTGATTTAGAGGCATTTTTAGATTGGTTAGCACAGGTAAAACACTTCTTTAACTATATTAAGATTCCTAAGGAGAGAAAGTGAAGTTGGTGGCCTGTAGATTAAAAGGAAGGACATCAGTATAGTGGGATCAGTTAAAGGAGACTAGGAGAAAAGAGGGTAGAAATCTTATTTTGTCATGGAGGAGGAAGAAACAATTATTGGGAGGGAGATTTCTATCATTAGATTATGAACAATATATTGTTAATGTTTATCAATAATGCCACTAAGGAAATATGAGTTTTCATGAATATACCACATAGTTTTAAATGTTGGCAACCCACAATCAATTGTCCAAAACCCAATCTCAACAAGCTTCAAAGCACTCAAAAGGATTGAAGCTAAGCATAAGGGATAAAATTAGGATTTAAATGGTGCTAATAGTTTAAGATGTTAGAAATTTGGATATGAAGACAAAATCTATGTTTAATGAGAGGTTAAAAGAGTTTAAGCATTATGAGAATGAAGGGGCTTCTATTGAGAAAGGAAAAGAGGTGGTAAATGTAACCTTTATATACATCATTAGTGGAAAAATTACATTAATGGTATAAATACAATCAAGGCAGCTCCAATAGCCTCTAAATCTACCAATCCTTATATGAAACCTACCCCTCCTCAACGTTACTAATGCAATGAAATGAGTCATAAATATATCAATTCCTAAAAAGGAAAGGGGTAAATATGGTGGAACAATTTGAAGATGATGAAGGTAAGAAAATATGTGCAGCAAAAGAGATGATTGGGAGCAATAAGGGTAATAGGATGATGATTATTTTATGCGAATGATTAGAACGTTAATAATATCTTACAAAGAATAAGATAATTTGTAAAGGCATAGACTTTTTCATATAAGGTGTATGGTACAAAGGAGTTTATGTGAGTTGATTACTGATGGAGGTAGTTAAAAAAATATTATAATTAAGGCAACAGTGAAGATATTGAAGTTGACTAGCTAGCCATATCTCAAAGCTTATAGCATTCGATGGATTAAGGAGGTTGGAGAAATCTTTGTCAATGAATGTTGTAAGGTACTATTCTTAATTGGTATATATTGTGATGAGTATTATTATGATGTTGCTAATGTGGATATATGCCAAATTCTTTTGGATAGATCATGACCATGTGATATTGACGAAATGCATTTAGGTAAGAAAAACATTTACCAATTTATGAAAGATGAGTGAATAGGTGCAAAAAAGAGTGTGAAATCTAATGGACAGAGAGTAAAAAGCCTTTATTGTAAGTAGAAAATAATAAAGAAAAATTTATTAGCTAGATAAAAGAAATAAGGGAGGTGTATTTATTGATTGTAAAAGGGGAAGAGGTGAGAGAAACTAAAAAGACGAAATTCCTTTAAACATTCAACTTATTTTAGAGGACTTTATGAATTTAGTTCCTATTGATTTACCTAGTGAATTACCTCCTATGCGTGATATCTAACACTATATTGTCCTTATTCGTGGGACTAGTTTATTTGGCCTACTTCACTACTATATAAGTTTAAAATAAAATGAGATATTAGAGGAAAAGGTAGAATAATTAATTGACACTGGTTATATTAAGGAGATAATGAGTCTTTGTGTTATTCTTACTTCTTGACACCAAAGAAAATGGTAGTAGGAGGATGTATGTTGATAATCAAGCAATCAATAAAATTACTATTAGATAAAAATTTTCTATCCCAAGATTAGATGATATGTTGGATCAGTTGAGTTGAGCAGTTATTTTTTCTAAAATTGAATCTAGAAACACTTATTGCCAAATAGTTATTTTCTTTTGAAAATGTGAAAGAATGTAGTTTCACAAAAACTTGTTTTGCCGCAGTTGTTTTGAACTGTATCTGTGGTTATTTGATATAAAGCAACTGTATAAGCAATTTATAAATTTTCTAGCACAAACAAAAACAGAAAATTAAATATGAAATAAACAAATCAACACTCGAGATTTGGTAATACAGTTTGAAGTACCTTGTCTACGTCTGCAGGGCCCTTATCCAACTTAATCACTTTCATCGAAGAACAACAATAATTTTACTCAAGGCATTATAGAGCTGACTCGCCCTACCCTTGACATTATACCCTATCCTCATAACTAGTGAGAATGTTTTACTCCTAATAACATGACCATCTCATGCTAACCTCAATAGAATATTTTCTCAATAATATTTAATAATAAAGAATGAAAGATAAAATAACTCAAGTGATAGAAATAATAACAGATATAAACAAAGACACTTAGATAAGAGAAACAACTCCCCTAAAAAAATCCAGCTTCTTGAACGAAGGATCGGGAAGTTGTCCACCAAAAATTTATTGTGAACCTTCGATAATGTCATTGAGATATCTAACTCACAGCAATCACGAAAACTCAACAAAAAAACTAATGTTTCATCACCAAAACGTCAAAACAAAAGAGCTACAACAACTCTAAGTATTTTAGAATTTTTTCACGTAAACCACACACATAGACTTCCCCATAAAGTCACGCAATCCTAAAGAAAGAGCACACCAAATCAATAAAAAATGCAACTACTAAATTTGGAAAAAAATCTGCAAAAATCTGCTTCCAAAGATCACTCAAAATTTCCAAAAATCTAGTTGCCAAGTCACCATATCCTTATCGATTTTTCTCAGACAAGATAAGAACAAAACAATCCCGAAATTTATGTGAAACACAGCAACAATGCAGGTGCAAAATAGTCGATAAAATCTCCAAAAATCTAGCTATTGTAGATAACCGTTATCCCCAAAATAGGCTATTAAATAAGAGACCAAAAATAACCAAACAGATACATCTTATATTAGTCAAGATATGGTGATTTGATTCCAATTGAATCCTATCCTCGTTAGGATTTTAATCTTCATATTAGAGTCCCACATAAGATAGATAACTTAGCATAGTAAAATTCCAAAGATGTTTAGCTTTGTTCAATTACAAATAATGCCCAAAATTAATTAATAAGATAGCTCGGGACATATTGCTGAAACCCCATCCCGGCGAGTTGCGTGCCCGACGTCCTACGTGACATCTAGATGCGCGTCCCAGAAGGGGGGAATTCCCCACCAAGTTAAATCTCAAAAATAAATTCATTTTGCTTACCTTCGATCAGAATTAATGGTAGGCCCTAAAGGAATTTCAATCTAAAAACATTAAAACACTTATTTGGTTCAGAAAACATCCAATTCCCTTCACTTTGACTTAATCCCTAAATTTCAAAAATAATATAAAAAATTATAAATTGTATGGAGAGGTAGAAAAATGTCTTAGAAAATCAAGACTTCGAAAATCAGGTCAATCGGAGGTCGGAAGAAAAGGTTTTGGCCAAAAGAGTGGAGAGAGGTCAAAAATCCAAAAAGAAAAGAAATCAGAAAAATTGAAAATCAGAAAATTGGCATAAGCCGCGTCGCACTGCGACCGTCTCACCGCCGCGAGAGGCGCTGCTAAACACTCGCACTCGCGACCTCCTTGCGAGCGCGAAGCACGCGCTCGCGAGCCCTGGCGATCGTGAGACGCGCGCTGGGTGCAAACGTTCGCGACTGCCTCGTGATTGTGAGGCGCGCACTGCGTGCTCGCGACCACGAACAAATCGCTTTCGCGAGGAGCTGCGTGACTAACCATGCCCGCACTCGCGACAGCCTCGCGGTCGCAAGGCGCGTACTGAATGCGCTCTCTCGCGACCGCGAGCACTCGCGCTCGTGAGGAGCTGCGAGGCTAACCCTCGCGATCGCAAGGCTCGCGAGGAGTTGCGAGGCCAACACATCAAAACGACAGTCCACTTTAAACATCCACAACTTCTTACTCAGAACTCTGAAATCTATACATTTGGTATCAATAAAAAGTTAAAAAGAAGCTCTACAACTTCCATGAGACCCTAAGAACAATTTCAAACTCTAAGAGGGTCAAAAGTTCATTCAAAGTTTCTGCCCAGAAACTTATAATTTTGACAGCACCTGCAGCAAACTTCAACAATCCACATCTTTCAACTCCCACATCCAAAACAGTACATGATGTATCATTGAAAAGCTACGAAAATCCTCTCTAACTTCCAAGAAGACTACTTAACCCAATTTGATCTACATCAGTCCAGAATTGGCCTCAAAAACAGTACACACAAAATCTATCTTTATGAAGAGTTTGCATCACACAAATAGTAATCCGATGGAAACAATAACATAATTTCTATGAAATATGCATGTCTTCCATTAATATCATAAAATGTATTCTTACAAAGCTTTAGTGGGCATTTTCTTAGCCCAATAAACCAAAGTCTCAAAAATTTTAGAATATAAGAAGACTACATGAACAGTAACTTTTGCTCCAAAAATGCAACTAAAGCTTTGTTACAAAAATACA
>JANZXR010000172.1:48730206-48749704 GCA_027575705.1 Erythroxylum echinodendron | reverse complement strand
CTTACAACATCCACACTTTAATTCCATCAATCCATGAATTAAATCCTCCTAATCTTGACATATTAGTTAACCTCAATAAAAAATAATTTATCTAACAATACCAAAATTCATTCAAATCTTGTTTACTAAAATAAAAAAATTTCAAAGCCCAACAAGTTTGCTCCCTTGGCTTCAAGGAAAATGTTGTTGATCAATGCATTTTCTTGAAAAATAGTGGGAGAAAATTCATTATTCTTTTCTTACATGTGGATGATATTCTTTTAGCTAGCAATGATCTGGATTTTCTTTTTGAGACTAAACAAATGTTGACAACTCATTTTGATATGAAAGATCTTAGCGATGCTTCTTTTGTTCGGGGCATTGAAATTCATCGTGATAAATCTCGTGTGTTTTTGGTTTGTCTCAGAAAAGATATATTGAAAATATCTTAAATAGATTCAACATAAAGACCTGTAATCCTTACAGTGCACCCATCCAGAAAGGTGACAAACTCTTGAGTAGCCAGTGTCCTTAAAATGATACAGATAAGTTCGAGATGGAAAAGGTTCCATATGTTTCTGCTGTTGGCAGTCTTATGTATGCTCAAGTTTGTACACGTCCTGATATTGCTTTTGTTGTTGGTATACTTGGGAGATACTTAAACAACCCTGGTGTGGCTTATTTGCAAGCTGTGAAACGAGTTCTGAGGTACTTACAAGGTACTAAAGATTATATACTCACTTACAGGATGTCTGATCACCTTGAGGTGATAGGTTATTCTAATTATGATTATGGTGGCTACCCTGATGATCATAAATCCACATCAGGATATATGTTTATGCTTGCTGGAGGAGCTGGATCTTGGAAAAGTGTTAAACAAACACTTACAACAACTTCAACTATGGAGGCAGAGTATGTGGCTTGTTATAAAGCTACTCGACAGGCAATATGGTTGAGGAGTTTCATTTCTGAGCTTCATCTTTTGGAGAGTGTTTCTAGACTTTTAACAATATATTGTGATAATTCTGCTGTAGTGGGCTTCTCTGAAGTATGCAAGAACTCCAAGCATTCAAAGCATTTTGATACAAAGTATATGTTTGTTAAAGAGAAGGTTAAAGAATATCATACCTATATAGAGCATATACCCACCGATCTTATGGCGGCAGACCCTCTAACCAAAGACCTGACTATTAAGGCTTTTGTAAATCATGTAACCCGTATAAGTCTATTTAAATCATTTGATGCCTTAGATTAGTGGGAGTTTGTCTTTTATTTTGTTATTTAATCTAGAGACTTTTGCTTATAATTGTTGCTATTATTGTTATTGCAAATATTGCATAGATACGTTTAAATATTTGTATATATATGGCATTTTGTTGGAGACATTTTGCACCCAATCTCATTTTGATGCTCTGAGATATTTTGTTAAATCTCAGTTGGCATCTTAGGTGGATGCTTGGGCCATTTGTTTAGACTTGCACTTATGGATCACTATTTTGTGTGCATTTTCTTATGACACATTCTATTTAGGTCATCGAGGTATAAGTATCTTGCATATATGTTATTAGTACTCCTATCGGGTCTGATTTCTATACTGTTGGGGGTACTTGTAACCTCATTTTGGACTTATGATTGAGAGATTATTGGCTCTATTTTGACATCCTACTAT
Organism: Erythroxylum echinodendron; assembly: GCA_027575705.1. Lineage (NCBI taxonomy): Eukaryota > Viridiplantae > Streptophyta > Magnoliopsida > Malpighiales > Erythroxylaceae > Erythroxylum > Erythroxylum echinodendron. The sequence continues at coordinate 48,748,056 of JANZXR010000172.1, read as the reverse complement.
GGCCATATATTGTTATATTAATCTAGGGATTTGTTTCTGTTGTTCATTGATGTTAGTTATATTGTCCAAGTTGGAAAATGATAGAATTTTATCATTAATTTTGTGGCCTAGTATAATAAACAATAAACATAATTTTGTACAAACTTCGATTAATTAGATGTCAAGATTTTATACGTGTCATTGAACTTGTGTTTATGAGCTTGCTATAATAAGTAGGCTTGGCCCATGTTTATAGTACACAAGAGGCCCTATGCTAGCCAACCTTAAATATAGTCTCCCTATTGAGAACTGCATGTGTGTTTTTAAGGTTTGGAATAGCAGTAGTTAATCCTCTGTATCTCTGTCGCTCCGCATCACAGAAAATAACAATGGATTCAATTTCTTCTCAGTTTCTAGGTATTTGTCCATCTAATTCTTGAATCTAGCATGTTGTAATCATAGGGTTAATATAATTATATTGACTAATCATGACATTAATCAATAATTTCGATTTAATTATTCTTTTATTTTTTTCTTTAAAAAATTATTATATGGTTACTTATTAATAAATGCAACAAAGCCAGATGCAACATGATTAAAAATGATACAAATAAATATTTAACATTCTGAATTCAATAAAAATTCTTAATATTTTAATATCAATATTATATTTTTTATTAAGCACTCATAAATTAAATTTTTATGTATTAAAACTTAATAATACATTTTTAAATATATTAAATTTAGTAAATAAATCTTCACAAAATGTTATTGATTCTAATATTATTATGTAATAAATTTCGTTTAAATAAAAATTTTAAATCAACATTTGGCATTAAGACCAAATTTTCGATAACTTAAGTTTTGTATAAAATATTAAAGATGAATTCACAAATTGAATCTATCCAATTTAAGAGTTCAACTCAGGTCGGGTCAAGCTGCAAAAGAACTACCTCAATCTTTACAAGGGCTTTTCCTCTCACAAGGACCTACTTGATTCAGCAGGGATTAATCTGAGTATAGATGACTTAAATATGCCTTCTTATAATTGAGACTCGCCTTGGATACGTAGGCAACCCAAAAAAAACTATTGAACGGATTCAATGTATTGTTTTCACCCTTCCTCTCCGTCAATCTCAACTATCTCGTCTGTAACCTCTTACCTCTCTCACTCAGACACTCACCATTCACCCAATCACCCTCCCTCTCCATCACTCTCGCGCCGCGTCTCTATCTATCTGACCACCAGTCTCGCTGCCAGTCACCAGCCGCGCACCAACCAGCGTCTGCTTATTAAGGTTGGTTTTTTCGTATTATTCATGAACATTTAAACTTGTATGATTGTTTGGAGAGGAATGTGGACTGGACATTGGAGTTGTAGACTTGTGGTTGATTGGTTGTGACTTGACCGAGGAATTGAACAGTTGAACATGTATGCACGTCAAGTGTTTGATGAAATTTCTGTGAGGGTGTAAAATTAGACTAGGGATGAATGTTTACAAAATATAACCTAGGTTTAGGTTTTGTGAGCTGCAAAATACCTGATGTCTGTGCTTGGTGCAATATAATATGCGTTGGAAAACAAAATTACTTTGAGAAGATAGTGACATTTCCGACAAATTAAATTGGTGAGAACTTAGTAATTAAAGTTAAATGATTAACTATTGAACTTAAAAAATTTACTATGATAGTTACATACTGAGTTCATTCTTAAGATTTTAAGATAAAAGTTCGGTTGTTTTTATTCTTATTAAGAAATCACCCAAAAAAAAAAAGAAACAAATTTGTGAAGTTTAGGGTTGGCATCTTATATTTCTGGCAATGTTTCTTTGCAAATTGCAAACATCGAAGGGATTTTCTTACTGCTTGAAAAGCTGACCATGCCCCTCGACATAAAATCGTTGCCCGATCGGACCTCGGGTCCGGGTGCGGCCCACTGCCATTCCACTACTTTCCTTAAACGCAGAATAACGTGGTCGTTTCGTTTGGGTGTATTTGTGGCGTTTCAATATCGGTCCCTAATCAAAGGTTCCCTAATTCTAAATTTCCGACTCCTTTCTCAACAAATCCACACCTTTTCAAGCATTCTTTTCTCTGTCTACGGTGTTTTCAGGCAATATTCTATATTATCACTGCAAACGGAGGTATATGATTTTATTTTGATTGTCATCTCTTTCTCTGTGGGTGATGTCCTTGGTTTAATTGATTCTTTAATGAGATTGTTGCGGTGGATTTCGTTTCACCTGATTAATTTAATTGAATTACGATTAACCTGTCAATTGAACAAGAATAATGTTATGATGGTCTGGTTTTTATGTTTGATTGTATTTTATGATTGGCCTTGCTATTGCGGCTCATGGTTGTTCGTATTCTTTAGGTTGAAAATTTTAAAGTTGTTACTTGGTGAGTGCTTATAATGATTTTTGGGTATCCATTTCCCAGTAATTGGAGTTGCCAGATGCTGTTTATACACCAAATACGACCTTACCAAACACAACTCGTCGAATTAATGCTTGTTTGTATTTTATACTTGTGCCTCTTGACGATGCCAAAATGTTATGTTTTTAATTGATGAAAGTACATGGTTTTGGTAGCTTGAATTTTTCTTTGTTTAGCTTGAGATTGCTAGTTCATTGCCCTTTTGTTTTTTGGTTCTGTGTAATTAGTTTGACTAGAGGAGATTAATTTATAAACATTTGTTTTCTGTTCAAAGTATTACTTGTATATAACCTTTTTGATTGAATTCCTATACAAAATCTGGTCTATTTTATCTTCACAAAACTCTCCCTCCATATTCCACTGACTAATTATTCCCGCCAATCACCAAATCAGTTACTGAACATCTTTGCTTTCTTGCTTACAATTGACACCTGTAATAGTTACACAGGTTTTGATGATAGGTACAAAGGTTTTCAATAAAATGAAAAAAAAAAATGTTTGTCTCTGTTCCTGTTCTCTCAGTTTCAAATATGCAACTGATGTAAATCATGAGATTTTCTTTTAACTGCCTTTAAGTTAGAAATAGGAAATAGCAACTAAAAATTGTTGGTTACTTAATTTTAATCGGTATGGAAAGAGTACAACCATTCTGTATCGATCATTAACCTGGATTAGCTACCTGTTCCTGTGTTCTGTACCTATTTTTATCTTAAAAATTACGATAATGAGTACGTTTAGGAACTTGATGGACTCTTTTGGGGATGGGGATTGCTTGAAATTTTTTATTGGTACTGAAAGAGTAGAACCATTCTGTATCGATCATTGACCTGAATTAGCATCTTGTTTCTGTGTTCTGTGCATACTAACTTAAAATCATGATGAAGAGTACATTTGTAACTTGATGGGTTCTTTTGGGAGGACAATTTCTAGGCTGCTTAGGTTTTGTTTCTAACTTAAAATGTGTCTTTTGTTTTGGTTTCTTTTAGTAACTTTTATGTTTGAAGATATCGCAAATGGGTGAGCTGCTTTTGGGTGATGCATCAGAAAAGAACCAGGGAACAGTAGTAGCTACTCCAGCTCGAGATTCAAAGCCAAGAAAGAAGATTTGTTGTGCTTGTCCTGAAACAAAGAAGCTGCGAGATGAATGCATTGTTGAACATGGTGAAACTGCTTGTGCAAAATGGATAGAAGCTCATCGTCGATGCCTTCGTGCTGAAGGCTTTAATGTTTAAGACGGGTGGGTATTGTTGAGTTGATATATAGACAAAATTTTGAGGCCTGATCCCCGGTTTCTAACTCATAAAATTTAGCATTTTGATGAATAAAGCAATAAAGGGCACCTTTTACAGACTAGTTAAATTGTATTTTACATTGCTTAAATTATGAATTTGTTACTTACACAGTTAACCTCTAGAATATCAGACTAGATGGATTATCACATTTTGAAACTCCGTTCATTATCCATGACTAAATTAGTTGGATGGTTGAGCAAATACCTTCCTTTTATATGTTAGTAGGTGTCATGGAGTCTACCTCTTTATGTTGCTAGATGCACTATTCATGGTCAGATTGTATGCCATGGAACTACTAATTATTGTATGCCATGGATGTCTGTCTTCTCAATGTCAAACAGATTCCTGATTCTCTTTATCCTTCTATCATTTTATTTCTTAAGACTAGTTGCTTTGCAATTTGGATATGAAGATAGCATTATACAAGATAAATTTCCATCCCCTTGGGATCCTTGTACGGAGATGGGAGAACCAAAACAAAACTCGTAATTTATAAGAAACAACTGAAGATAACAGCAGGGAGTATACTAAATATTAATCCATTTAACAACACAAGGCCATAGAAATGGCCGTTACACAGCAAACAGACGTGCAGAACACACTTACATTACATTACAAGGTGCGACGACAAGAGAACACGAATTATTCCGAACACTTCCACATTATTTTATGATTAGTAATAACTTCCAAATTTCCAGCTTAGTGATTGCATGTGCAGTTCACACAAGCGCAGGTAGGCCCGCACTTGCACTTGCCATCGTGCTCAACTGCTTGAACTTCCATCACAACATTAGAGACCGCGCTGTATCCATCATAGTTAAGGACATTTCTTTCACGTTAAAAAGGTGCAATTGTTCATACAAATCTGCATTTATGTATTTAAGAATATGCCTCCAATAAATATATAGGGTTAAGATGCTAAGTTGATCAATATATAGGACATGATTATTATTTTCTGTTTGATTACAAAACAACTGATGGGAGATATAATTTAGATAAAGATATGTGACATCCACAGTCTTTACTACGTGTCAACAATAGGATTTGCATCAGTTAACACTTTTTAAATCGTTTACAGGTCTGATGACAGCTAATTTAACTCGGCGGCAAAATATAGCCTCTTATTTAAAATTTCAGGCGACTAATATAAAAGATAAACATGGAACTGAATAAATTTATTTACTGATCACTATTAGCTACCATTTATGTATATAAACGTGGAAGTGTTTTTGAGGGGGATGAAATTAAGGGCTAGGTAGAGTAGGTATCAATTAAGTTGCAGAATTCACCTCTTCTCTGTCACAACTATGTCACCGCTGTAGTTGTTTCCTTTCTTCCTGCAGAATTGCAAAGTTGACGATTTCGTAATAAGAATTTAACAATTTATAAAGAGAGTAGTTATGTGCACCCCGTGATCTTCAACATCAATCTTGATAAGTGAAAAACAAACTATTAATACATTCAACTATATATCAATTGAACTTATAAATTAGATAGCTGGTTTCTTCATCAATATGCAGATTTGAACTTATTTTCTGCCACTTTATATATATATATTAATTATATTCTCCCCTTTTACTGAAGCCTGGTAGCTAGAAGCAACGAATCATGCATAGCAAGCAGCTGGTTAGCAAACTACAAGTAGCATGAGTTAGATTTTAACACCACAAAGGTGAAAAATATGAAATGAAGGCCTTATTATTATACGTAGAACCCATTGAATTAAAGAGAAAGTACTTACACGCAATGGCTCTTGTCAGGGCAATCGCAGTTGCCGCAGGTGTCCGACATGGTGATTATTAACCGGAAGCTGAAATGAAAGCTCTCCTAAAAGGATGCTGTTTAGTTTGTGTGTGTACGATATACTTGAAGACTTGAAGGCTCTCGTATATATAGAAAGGGAGAGAAGGCGAGCTAGACTTTGGTATGTTGAAGTAGAAGGGCACGTAGGTAAGTGGACCACAAAGATGCGTTGGGGACCTACCAAGGCATGAGAGGAGCACACGCCTTTCGAGGAAAGGTCCGAAGGAATCTTGATAATGGAGTGGGGTTCGCAATATATCGTCCTCTCGTGTCACCTTCATTTCTCTTTTCCATGAAACTGCTTGTGTAGATATGAGTTCTCCGTCCCTGTTGAGAGACTTTGAGAGGATGAAGATTTTAGCTAACAGTCCTCCATACCTTGCACCAATCTTATTTGGCTGGGCCTGTATAATAGCCCAGCATCGTTTTGGAGCATTTTCCAACTTAAAATTCAGTGCGTTTGTTTGTATGAAGAACAGAATCTATGTGCATGGAAAGAAACAGAATATCTTTTTCTCATTTTACCATAAATTGAAAAATATATAAATAGCCCTCACTCCATATTTATTCTCATAGATTACTTATTATGTTGATTATACAGCCTTACTTTAAGACTTTTTGTGATTATTAGACACTTTTATGAATTATGGGGATGACACACGAGTGAAGACAAGCTGGATGACGGTTGGATACAACTTTTCTGAATAGACCTAACTGTGTAGGGTATTACACGCCTATGTCTTTTACTTACACAACCATGTAGATCAATCGTGTAAGTCTCTAAAATCTTTTGCTAGATAACATGAAGGGTGGAGACATACACAGTCGTGTGTACGCATGAGTTTATAACATACACAATAGTGTGTAACAACTGTGTAATTCTCTATAACCGTGTATATCTACAACTTAGGCGATGGTAAAAGAAATACGGTCACTTATGCGGTCATACATGTAACTATGTACGATACAGAAAAATTTATTTCAAAAGATAAAAGAGAAAAGGGCATAGGTTTAATGATAGTGTGTGGCCAAAACATAAAAACAAGTGATGAAAAATAGAAAGAGAGCAAGTAAAAAAGCATTCTCATTCTTTTTGATTGTCTTTTAGGTTTGGAAGTTTACTGATTGATATATTAACTTTAGTTTTAATCTTGAAATTTAATGAGACAACTTATAGTTGTGGGGTGAGATATTGTTTCAAGCAAGGGTCAATTGCTCGAGACTAAACTTTGTAAATTCTTATTTGAATTTATTGGATTTGCTTATCAGTTTAGCTTGTATATTAGAGGTTTTCACGTAAATTTTGGTATTTATTTTATTACTAGGTTTCTTATTCTCAAACTGATTTGCTAGTTAAAGTTGAATAGTGTTTTTGTTGTTAATCTTTGGTTGACTTTTTAGAGAGTTGTATTAATGACTCTCAACAAGTGATATTAGAGTCATTGTGATGGAAGGTGGAAATAGCTTTATGGTCAAGTTGATGTCAACAAATTTCCCCATTTGGAGGCCCATAATTGAGGACCTTCTATACTATTAGGATCTCTTTGATTCTATTGATGTGGACAAAGGTATGAAGGATGATGCTCCTTCAAAACCTGAGAAAATGTCAAATAGAGAGCGGAAAAAGATGAAGCGAAAAACTTTGGGTACTATTCGATAATAGATTGATATTAGTATATTCAACCATGTGTTTCAAAAAAAAAAGATTTTTTTTAGTAGTGAAAAAAGCTAGAAGGTCTCTATGAAAGGAAGACAACCCATAATAAGGCCTCTCTGATTAAAGAGCTAGTAAAATTGAAGCTGAAGACTGGAAAATCTATATCGAAGCATCTGAGTGATTTCCAGTATATAATTAATAAGTTTATTACAATGAAAACCATTCTTGATGATGAGCTTCAAGCTTTATTCCTATTCAATTTGCTACTAGATAGCTCAAAGACGCTGTGGTGACAATTAGCAATTTAGCTCTTGAAGGTGTGCTTTTTTCTGATCAATGAAGAAAAGAAATGGGAGTTGACAACGTGTAGGCTTTCGTGGAAAAATTTAGGGAAGAAGCAAGAGTAGAGGTCCCAAAAGGGGTGTAAAATCTAAGAACTGATTGAAATCTAAAGGTGACAAAGAGATGAAGATATGCCATTATTGCCACAAGGCAGGATAAATTAAGTGGTTCTGCTTCAAGTGGAAGAGAGATCAGAAAAAGAAAAGAAAAGATTATTAGAATGATGGTAAGAATACAGTCGCAACTACTACAAGCACGAATGATGAGATGTCCCTAGTTTGCATGACAAGTGAATGTCTCCATGTTAGTGATTCTGGTTTTGAGTGGTTGATTGATATGAGAGCTTCGTATCATTGTGTTTTAAAAGTGAAGTACTTCTTAAACTACAAAAGTAGAGACTTTGGAAGTGTAAAGATGGAAAATTAAAGTTTCGGCAAAAATGTTGGTATGAGTGATATCAGATTTCAAACAAACGTCAAATACTTGTTAACCTTGAGAGATGTATGACACATCCTCGATTTACAATTAAATTTATTATAAAAAATATGTTAAATCAAAAAGGATTCAAGCACATTTTTACAGATAGGAAATGAAAACTGTTTAAGGGAGCAATGATAATAGGTCGAGGAGAGTTATGTTGCATATTGTACAAGACACGCTTAAAGGTGTGTGGTGGTTAAGTATACACAGTTGAAAAGGAAACTTCTCTAAATTTATGACATCAACAATTGAGGCATATAAGCGAGAAAGGATTAAATTTATTGGCTAGTAAATCCTTTGTTCCCCATCAAAAACACTCTCCCACTTAATTCTTATTTGACAGGAAAGCAACATAAAATCTCTTTCAAGAGAAGATCTATAAGAAAGTTGGAGATATTAAAGCTGGTGCATTCAGATGTTTATGGCTAAGTTGATGAGGAGTCACTAGGAAGTAACAGATATTCTGTTACATTTATTGACAATGCTTTAAGGAATACTTGAGTATACATGTTAAAAGCAAATAGTTAAGGTTTTTGAACTTTTCAGAAGTTTATGGGTGACAATGGATTGAGCTGAGCCCGGGCCCTTCTAGGCCTAAGATTGTGGGCCAGAGCTTGAGCCAAACTCAACTTGGCCTAATTATTTTAAGAAATTAAAAGTATAAAATGTCGTTGTTTTGTTTATAAGAGTCGAGCCAGGCCCAATCCTAAACTCTGCCTAAGGCTCAAAATTTTCAAGAAAACTAGGCCTGAGGCATGGTCAACTGGGCTTGGTCCATTGACTTTGGGCTGGGATTGGGCCCTTTTGTCATTGTCATCTCTATAGAAGTTTCATGTCATGGTAGAAAAGAAAGCTAAGAGGAAGCTGAAGCTGCTGCGATTAAATAATAGAGGTGAGTATACTTCCAAGGTGTTTGAATATTACTGTACCTCGTATGACATTAGACATGAAAAGACTGAACCTAGTACTCCATAACTTAATGGTATTGTTGAAAGTATGAAAATAACAATTAAGGAGAAGGTTCATTGCATGCTCAAAATGTCCAAGTTACCGAAGATGTTTTAAGACGAAGCAGTCCGAACTGCGGTCTATTTGATCAACCAAGCTGCCTTAGTTTCCTTAAAATTTCGTGATTCCTGATAAAATGCAGACAGGTAAAGATCCCATATATTATCATCTGAGAGTATTTGGGTATAAAGTATTTAAACATGTATTTACAGGAGCTTAACTCCAAGGAAATACCTTGTATCTTTGTTGGTTGTTGTGATGATTAGTTTGGCTTTAGACTTTATGGGCCAAAGAAGCATAAAGTGGTCAAGAGCAAAGATGTGATATTCTAGGAGCACAAGAGAGGTGCAAGTCTTTTGATAGGAGATAAAGTTACATATAGTAGCTCATCTTATGATATTATTAATTTTTCTCTAATATTTCTACCATTGTTGAGCAGTTTACAAATTAAGGAGATGAAGTGTGTGACCAAATACATATTAATGGTGATCAGGGACAACTTGGTAATGATATGTTACACGAACCATACCCAGGTAATACTGAAGATGAAGTCACTAAGGATAATGAGTAGGGGAAGCTACTGGATCCAACAGCTAATAATATACAACTTCGAAAGTCGATAAGGGAGAAAATACCTTCTATAAGATATCTGAGTGTAAATTACATATTTGTTATTATTGAGGAAGAGCCTGCGAATGTGCAAGGTGATACATCTTGTAAAGACAAAAATCTTTGGATTATAGCTATGTAGGAAGAGAGGAACTCTCTAAAGAAGAATGATACATATAAGTTTGTAAAGCTTCCAAAAGGAAAAAAAAGGCACTGAAAAACAAATGAGTGTTTAAGATAAAAAAAGATGGTGATAAGCCATTGAATATAAGGCAAAGCTAGTGATGAAAGGGTTCAATTAGAAGAAGGTTACAGATTTTGATGAAATCTTCTCACCAATGATTAAGATAACCTTAATTTGAACAGTATTGAGTTTGACTTGCTATTTAGATCTTAAACTCCAGTGGTCAAATGTTAAAATAACTTTCTTGAATGGAGATTTGAAATAGAAGATGTATATAGAGCATCCAAAAGGTATCAAAGTTAAAGGATGGAGAATCTGGTTTGCAAGTTGAAGAAAAGCTTATATGGGTTAAAACAAGCTCTACGATAGTGGTATTGGAAGTTTAACTCCTTTATCTGGATATGGTTGCAAGAGAACTTATGTCGATCCATGTGTGTGTTTTAAGAAATTCATATGTGAGAACTTCATCATTCTTCTTCTATATATTGATGATAGGCTGATTATATTCAAGATATTGGAAGAATTCACAAATTGAAAGAGGATTTGTCTTCATCTTTTGATATAAAAGATTTGGGACTTATAAAGCAGATTTTAGGCATGGAAATAACTTAGAATAGGAAGAGTAGAAAAATGTGGTTATCGTAGGAAAGATATATATATAACGGGTTTTATAAAAGTTCAATATGAAGCATGTCAAGTCAGTTAGCATAATTTTGGCATGCACTTCAAGTTGAGTAAGCATGCATATCCCTCAACAGAAAAGGAGAAAGATTATATATCTTCTGTTTCATACTTATCTCCAGTAGCGTCTCTGATATATGCAATAGTGTATACAAGGCTAGATATTGCACAAGTTGTTCGGTTAGTGAGTAAATACTTGTCTAATCCAAACAAGATTCACTGGGAAGTAGTAAAATAAAATTTAAGATACTTGAGAGGTACGTCAAAGTGGAGTTTGTGTGTTAGTGATGGTGAGCCAATTCTAGAAGGTTATACAAATGCAAATATGGTTGGAGATCTTGATGGAAGAAAATTCACTTCAGGTTTTCTGTTTAAGTTTATAGGGGGAGTCATTTTATGACAATCCAAGCTACAAAAGTGTGTAGCTTAAGATTCCTTCAAGAGTTGGATGTGAAGCAAGAAGATTATTTAATATTTTGTGATAGTTAAACTGTTATTGACTTGAGCAAAATTACTATGTATCATTCCCGCACAAAGCACATAAATGTTAGATATCATTAGTTGAGGTCTGTGATTAAGGAGCAATAATTGATATTGAAGAAGATTCACATGAATATAAATGATGTTGATATGTTAACTAAAGCAATTCCTAGAAGCAAGCATGAGCTTTGCAGTAAGCATAATGTGTCTTCCCCATAATTAGGCTGTAGGGGGAGATTGTTGAGTGTCCAACACTATTTTGAGACTTTCTGTGATCGTTAACACTTTTATGGTTTGTGGGGATGACGAATGAGTGAAGATAAGAAGGACGCTTTTCTGGAAAAACACAACTGTATAAGGTGTTACACGCCTGTGTTCTTTACTTACATAGCCGTGTGAATTAACCATGTAAGTCTTTAGAACCGTGTGCTAAAGGATGTGAAGGACGAAGACATACACGATTGTGTACACATTAGTGTTCATAACATAAACGACCTTCTAATATAAAAGAGAAGTGCATGTGACCATGAACGGTGTAAAAAAAACCTATTTCGGAATATAAAAGAGAAAAAGACGTAAGTTTAATGATAATGAGAGGTCAAAACATTAAAAAAAAAGTGAGGAAAAATAGAGAAAGAGCAAGTAGAAAAGTATTCTCATCCTTTTTTTATTGTTTTTTAGAGATTGGTCTGAGAGTTCATTGATTGATATATCAACTATAGTTTTAATACTAAAACTTAGTGAGATAACTTGTAATTGTGGGGTGAGATATTGTTTCGAGTAAGAGTCAATTGTTTGGTATTAAATTTTGTAAATTCTTATTTAAATTTAGTGAATTTGCTTATTAGTTTGACCTGTAATTTTTCCCTCTACACTGGAGGGCTTTCTACGTAAATCTTGGTATTTGTTTTGTTATTAAATTTTTCATTCTCATATTGATTTGTTGGTTAAAATTAAAGAGTGCTTTTGTTATTAATCTTTGGTAAACTTTTTAGAGAGTTGTATTATTTACTCCCAACAAATTCTTGCCGGTGAAGTTATCTTCATTTTTCTCACCAAAACCTTGACGAGTGTCCGTTCTTTCCTTTCCATAAAAGCCACTTGATCAAAGTAACTTCACACTATTTTGTTGGCTGTCTCGTGCGATCAATGACCATGTATATCTAAAAACATATTTTTCGATAAAATATACAAAAACATAGCTATATTAAGATTCTCATGATGGTTCGTTAAAAAATCCTTGTGTATTTTCTAAAAATATTGTTAGAAATACACAATTCTTTAATTAGGAAACATTTTATGAACTGACGAGGCATCTTTTCATTGCATATTATTAACTCGTGAATTTGGCGGGGTTCCTTATAGACTGTGGTATGACATCTTCTCATGGTCTATTGTTAAGTCGCGCATTAAAAAACTGGTTGGCACACCTCGGATAGAAAATTTTGCTTGATTGGTAACGTGAAAATTGAATTCTTTAAGAAATAATCTCCTTAGGAATATTTAATGTTAAGTGACCTAGTTGAAATTCTGACACGTGGTGGCATTGTGATAGCTGAGTGGTGAAGAAATGCTTTAAGCTATGAATATTTGTAGAAAACTAGGTTTAAGGTCATATACAAAGCTCTAGTAATTTTTTGTTTTTTATTCTGAGAGCATTTATCATAAGACGAATTTAGAATTGAAGGTACATATAATTTTGCTAGTTGATATTTTTAAGGGCATACTTATGTCCTAAAATACAGTTTTAATCATTTTTTAATGAAAACAATTGATTAATGATAACAAAACGTTTCAAATTTTGAGTTCAAATATCATAATAAATTTTTCCAAAATTGAATACCTAAGAGCTTATTTTACCCAATATGATAACTTGCTCAATTTCTTTCCTATGTAATAAAAAACTGCTAAAGAAAGAATCCACAGTCGTATAATATGCAATGATTAAAAAATTCAACCAATTTAATAGTAAATATTTTGAATAATTTAATTTTTCAGTTCAATTTTTAATTTTTCAATACGATTTACTTTAATAACTCTTATTAAAAAACTAATTAATTTATTAATTAATCAGTCAATTGTTATTAATTAATAAGTTCTTATAAACTAAAATAAATCAATTAATTTTTATTTTAAAAATATCTTTTTGTAATTCAACTTTAAATTCTTTGATAGATAAGAATAATCTTGTTCAATCATATTTCAAATTTCTTAATTTTATATAATTTTTGGCTAATTTTATAACAATTTAATACCGATTAACCTTTTAAATCTTGAACTTTTTGTATTATTAATTTAACTTTTAGTTTGATTTTTAAACATCCACAATAATTCACAGAAAAATAATATGGACTCAATTCTTTTTGCTGGAGCTGTCGACAGACATGAAGGCCGAACGTGATGACAAGATTGGTTGCGTGCGCTTCAACAATTGCTTGTCCAAGTAGCAAACCTTTACACTCAAAAAGTTGACATCTCAAATGAAGTACAGCCTTACATGGATGTTCTCTATCTTTTTATCCACAAGTTGGTACCCATATGATGCTTGTCTTTCTGCATGTTTGTCCATAACACTGCTTTTGTATGCTTCCCCAAAAATCTGATGTTATTCTTTGACCATTTTCGGTCGACTTCCAACTTTCTGATCAAGTAATCTCTATTCCTTTTTAATTGAGTAATATTCCCGACTTTTAATTTTTCTCCTTACCAAAAATCATCAGCAGAAACATGTCGTTTTCATGGAAATTGGTGGCTAGTCCCACTCGTTATTATGGTGGAATTTTTCGTGGTGAGATTGTCAAGAAGGTCCAAACATTTAGACCTAGATCAATTTGAGTAGTTGCTATTTGTAGTCAAGTGAAGTTAAGAGCTGGAGTATTTAACTTCTTTCATTAAAATATAAATAAATTATCAATTCTTGGTCTAACGATCTTCTTTAAACTGATTGAAGATATTTGATGCCGCAATTGAATTGGCAGGTCCATTATTGAACATAAAAGAAAAGATATGTATATGCGGGTGATGAGATGTAGATATTGGAAATTTTTCAAGACGATCGGAAGAGAAATATTTAATTGCCTTGTAAACCCTAGTTTGTGAGAGAAAGATGCAAAGGTAACAAGGGATGGAGTGGGCTAAGGGTGCCTTCCCTTCTCTTAGAAAGCTCTTTCAACTGTGATAGGGATGCAGCTTAATTAATTTAACAAATACACAGTGATCGATTTAAAGTAATTCTAGATTTTGTATGTTTCTAAGTTCGTTTTAGAATCACATGTTCATATCATGAAATATCTTCACCAATTTTAGGTCTTCTATTTCTACTTTGGTTTTAAATCTTTGTCTATTTATATCTTTTAATTTTGAAATGAAATTATGATACATATTATGTGTTGGAAAAATCAAACGTAAAATCGATTCTAAGGGCAGCGGAATAAATTTAAAATTTTTCCATAGAATCGACTTTAACAAAATTTAATCGGAAACATAAAACAAGAAATTAACAAAGTCATACAAACATGTGTCGTTTTCCTGTTGTAATTTTTCCTTTCGCCTTGAATCTGTCAATCAACGGGTCGTTCAATCGTCCGATCTCTAACGATATCCATAGATCCTTTCGGAGAAAACTTAAATCTAATTTGAGAAAAAAAATGTAAGAAGTGCTAGCTCCAAATTTTCTAATTTTTCTTTTTATATAAAAAATCATATTTTTCATGTCATTGGATTTTATCAAAATTACAACTAAAGTCAAACTTTATTCATAATTACAAATTAGTCCTTATAAGATCAAATATCACATACTGATCCTTAAAGTTTCTAAAACTTCTCAATTAAGTCCAACTTAATTCAAGTTTCAATTTCTCCTTTATAGACCTTTTATGTGTGACCCCTTAGGTTCTTAATATGTTAGTTATAATTATAAATTATAATTCTAATTCATAATTAGAATTAGATAAATTAAAACTCTTTTTAATTTATCTTTAATTCTCTAATTAAACAATTTATAATCATAGATCATGATTGACGTCTAGCAACATGTCATGACTACCCAAATATTAGGAATGTCGAAGTGGTTTGACTTAACCTGTCTATGCATGGCTATGATGTATGAACTAATCCTTTCGTCATCTGTTGTTCCAATTGAACTTAGAGTATGAAATTCGTGTCTACTTTAAATAATCCAATCATGTTTGTTCTTGCTAATTAGTAAATGATTTATAATTGATATTTGGAAACAACTTTTCCACATTTCAATTTACTCTAGCTAGAGATTGTCAAAATTATTACTAATCAAGAACAGCAAAACATTCTTCCTAATTACTTTAAGACAACGAATTTCTTTGTTGATTTACTCAACTATCTCCATATAGTTCATACTATATCCAATAACTATCGAATTGAACTACTCCAAGAGTAGAACATAAGTATCATCAAAACATAGTAATTCCTACATAAAATAATTTCGGTAATCTCAAGTCTAAGGATCAATTATACAACCATCATAATGAGATAATCCATAGACACACAAGTCATGTTTCATTCGGGATTCTCATAATCGGGTTAATTCAGTGAACTTATTCTCTAATAAGCACCCATATGTTTGTTTAAGTGTCTCCACACTTTAATCTATGAGATTAATTACTTTTTTCATTAAAAATAAATAAATATGTGCTAATCTAATCATTTCATTAATATCCCGTCTTAATGAAATTACGACTAGGAACATTTTAGGAATAATATAACAAATGCAATTCAAATCTCATAATTATAATCGATTTATAATTTCTAATTGTATAGTAATTATTTCATAGATTTTATCTTTATGATTAATAATTAAATAATTAATAAATACACAAAGATAAAGAATGTCTTTTATTGAATAACATATTATCATACAAATAAATTTACAACTAACATAAATTGATTGCAATAGCATACACTAACATTATATATGTCTTACCTAACATATTTCGTACTGCATCCTTTTCTGATGCAACTTTAACATTATTGTTTCTGCAGTTCTATTTTACATTTCTCTAACTTTGTTTATATATATGTACACACGTGTCTGCCTCTGTAAAATGCCCTCTGAAATTTGTTAAATTTTTGTCACAAAAGATCTATTTGAAGTCAAGGTTCCTAAAATAACCCTTAAAATTGAGTCACCTTTCTAAAAAGAATGAAAGAAATTATATTAATATAGTAAAAGCTATCACATCATTACAATAAGTCACATTGTCAAACTCGAATCGGTATCTATTGAAGTGTATACAGAGAGTTAAATTGATCAAAAAGAAACAATGAATTACAACTTCCAGCCGATTTTCAACGCATTACTAAGTGCATTGTGCTTGTCGTAAATTTTAATTTTTAATTCTGATTTTTTTATTTTTAAATAAAACAAAATCATGTTTAATTATTAATATTAATTGAACCATATTTTATCATTGATAACAATTACATATTCGAAAAATTAAAAATTAAATTTATAAATTAATTAATTAACTAAACTTATTTTTAAGTTTATATAAATTTATTAATAAATTAACAATAAACATTATTATATTTTATTAAAATATATAATTAAATAAGTTAAAATTAATTTATATATTTTTAATTATTAAAGTAAATTTATTTGAAATTTATATATTTTGAAAATATCTTAAATTTAAATTATATTTGTTAAGTAATTATTAAATTGAAATTATTTAAAATTTAGATTAATTATAAAGAATAAATTAAATTATTCATAATTATTATTAATAATTAATATTAATTAATTAAATATAATATTAAATTAAATTATTTATAGCTTTTTTTCGATGCAACGAAAAAAAAAAACAAGACAAACTATGACCTAACGAACGCAGACCCAACAGAGTCCCTAAACAACAACATTCTCATACCTTGAGGAGGAGATTCCCACGTAACCTCATCTGCATCTTGAGCAGAACCAAGTTTGGATAAATAATCTATGCACTGGTTACCATCTCTTAAGACATGCTGCACGTTCACCACCCAATCTCTCTTTAACAGATCTTGAATACATCAACCAAGGGACAATAAGGATGAAACAAGTTACATCCCTTAGTGATGAGGTTGACAGCCGAAAGAGAATCAAATTCGAGGACCACATTCTAATAGCATTTTTCCTAAGTAAGGAAGAGGTCGAAACAAATAGTCATTAGTTCCACCACCATATTAGTAGTAATCCCAACATTGCAGGAGTTACCACCTAACCAACAACTAGCATGATCACACATTAAACTCCCAAAGCCTACCCTACTTGGGTTACTTGGCTATTACAGGCTATACGCTCCTAAAAAAGAAGCCAAATAAAATAACGCATTTTCTTTGGAGCTTGAAGTTTCCAAACCCAAGTAATCCTCGATTGAAAGTTCTCCTCTTGGTCCCTAGTGAGCCAGCGGTAGGCTAATTTAGAAGAAAAGACTCTATTAGGGCCATCTGACCAAACATATACATCTCCTTTCTCTGAAAGATGAGACAGAAGAATAGCTCCTATCGTTTCCTTAATCTCCAAAGGAAGGGCTAACTGCAAAACCTCCAAGTCCTATTCTCCTCTGTTCGAAATGACATTAGACACCCGATAATGAGCCTAACTCTTCCTGATATTATCAACGAAAAACATTAGTTCCTTATCAAATCACCACTTATCAAACAAAAAAGATAAGGTTGAACCATTCCCAATTCTCCAAGAGCTACTCTTCAGCTCTTTAAAACTTCTAATAATAGAATGCCAAACGTAAGAACCCGAAGGATTGTATGACGCCGTGCGAAGATCACCAAACGGATTATATTTCTTGTAGAAGATAAATGTGATTAATACCCATATCCCTGTGATTATGCTGTAATTATGTACATTACAATATTCCCTGTAA
>JANZXR010000172.1:48717435-48730106 GCA_027575705.1 Erythroxylum echinodendron | reverse complement strand
AAATCTCACCACAATAACATGTAACATGGATCCCTCAACCAAGATAAGAAAACTTAGCTACTCATACTTGAATTGAAATTAAAAGAAATAACAAGGTAAAGAGTCTCCATAACTAGTTCTTTCTGAAAGAAAACGAAATTCCTATTGAAATTGTGCAGAAAAACGTAAAACAAGAAAGCAGAAAAAAAATGCCGCAGTCTCAACAACGATTAAAAACCAAAAGCTCAGCTCTCCTTAACCCTAAGGTATATCTATCTCTACGGCAATTACTCCTCTCCCTATTTGATGTGAATCTCCTCATTATCTTCCCTTGATTTTGTCTAGATTAGGTGCACTTTTATTTTTGGTAGAAGACTTCTTGAAAAACACTCCCGAAGATCTTAGCTGATTGTGTTCTAATTGGAGACAACTTCTGAAAAATCTGCAGAATTAGGATTATGACTTTAGGCGTACCCACGCCTAATCTTTGAATTTCGACCAATCTGAGATTTTCGAACTTCTTGCCATATTTTTCTTCTTTTTGATCCTTTTTCGTCTTTAAGGCATTGAAAACCATCTGTGAACATTTAACAAACAATCATATCAATATTTGAGTACCAATTTCACAAATCAATCAAAATCAAGTCCAAAACATATGTATTTAAAATGACTTATCATCTATTTTCACACTCATATCTGCTTCCCATATCTGATGTTATTCTTTGACCATTTTCGGTCGAGACTTCCAACTTTTAATTGAATAATATTCCCTTCTTTTAATTTTCTCCTTACCAAAAATCATTGACAGAAGACATGTCGCTTTCATGGAATCGGTGGCTAGTCCCACTCGTTATTATGGTGGAATTTTTGGTGTTAATATTGTGAAGAACGTCCAAACATTTAGACCTAGATCAATTTGCTGAGTGCTTGCTACTTGTAGTCAAGTGAATTTAAGAGCTAGAGCATTTAACTTCCCTCGTTAAAATAGAAACAAATTATCCGTGCTTGGTCTACTAATCTACTTCAAACTGATTAAGCATATTTCACGCTGAAATTGAATTGCCATGTTCGTTATAGCACATAAAAGAAAAGACATGTATATGCATATAAAATTGCATAGTACTGAACTTTCTCAAACTTCTCGTATCAACAAAATTCTTAATGTTATTGTTATCTTCGTAAACCTTAATTTGTGAGAAAGATGCAAAGGTAACAAAGGATGGAGTGAGCTAAGGATGCCTTGTTCATATCATGAATTGGTGAAGCAGCTTAACTAATTTAACAAGTACATAGCGATTGATTTTAATTAACATGTACATATATATACTAAGGTTTTAAAAATTGGACCGGACCGAACCGGCCGATCCGACCAGAAAAGATTTAAACCGGCCAATGATTCAGTTCGGTTTTACTTAATAATTTCTATATATTAAAACCGGCCGGTTCACTGATGAACAAGCCAGTTTTTTATCAAACCGGTTGATCTGTAATCGGAAAATAGAAGGCTACACTAGACGTGATTGTGAGAGCCGAAAATTAAGTACATAGTTTTTCAAATAATTAAGAGAAAAAAGATTTCTCAAATCCCAAATCTTAGGCACTATACTTAACTTCCGTCATCGTCGTCGTCGCGGCCGCCGCCGCTACCATCCTCCCGCCCTTTTATACTAGTACCCATTTTAGCTCAGCCAACCCGATATTTTCTCTACTGCTACCACAACAACACCAAGTATTATGTCTTGAGCAACTGTTGAGCTAGATTTCTTTGGCGTAGACAAAGGTTGCTCCTCCGTGTCTCTTTTCCCCATATGCCTTCCTCGTCAGAGAAGCTTTCGGGGTTTATTTTCTTGCTCTTCTGTTCATTTTCCGAATGATGTATTTGTTCACGAAATTTTCTATCAGATATTCAAAGTGCCATTTCCAAAATCAACCTTGAACTTCTCAAGTCCGTCATTGTCTCCGCCATCAGCCACCCTTTGTCTCCGGAAAGCACAACCATTTTAACTCCAACAAGCCAATCCCGGTACCCTCTTCTCCAAAGGAAGCATTTTTCCTTGTTCCCAAGTACATATAGATAGCTCCTATATACAAATCATCTCCCTTTTGTTCTTTCTTGAAATTTATAACAAATTAAGCAACTTTCTGATCACATTTTTGTTGCGCTGTTCAGGGCTTCGATTGAGAATTCTTCAGAAACAGCCCCATTAACGATTTTCTACAATGGCACTGTGGTAGTTTACGATGTCCCTCAGGACAAGGTTTGCCAAGCCGTCAATTTTCTCGAGCAAAGTTGCCATCCGTTCTTGTATTCCCCACAGTATTTCCTACTTACAAGTCCTTTACTTTTCTTGGTTGCACAATGGCCTAGGCTGAAACAATAATGAAACTTGCGGAGAAGGGAGTCTCCAAAGGTTGTGAAATAGCTGATGAGAAAAAGCTGCTAGAGACTATTAATGGAGGTTAGCACTTCTTTATCTTTTCGGATTTGTGCTTCATTTTTTTCAGTCCAACTAGTTTCAATTTGGTTCGTCTAGCACTGCGCTAATTACGTCGGGTGGACTGTGCAAATTTACCAATTGCAAGTCGAACAATTAAGCGATAACTTCACCAGA
This sequence comes from Erythroxylum echinodendron, assembly GCA_027575705.1. Lineage (NCBI taxonomy): Eukaryota > Viridiplantae > Streptophyta > Magnoliopsida > Malpighiales > Erythroxylaceae > Erythroxylum > Erythroxylum echinodendron. The sequence continues at coordinate 48,727,515 of JANZXR010000172.1, read as the reverse complement.
GAGTAAGTGGAGAATGTTATGAGGGAGGTCTTGAGTGGGGAGAACGCTAAGAAGTTGAAAAACAAGGCCTTAGAATGGAAGAAGAAAGCAGAAGCCGCAACAAGTTATGCAGGTACATAGTGATGGATTTAAATTAACATGGATGTATATATACTTATGTCGCATGAAAATTCTAGATTTTGTATGTTTCTACGTTGGGTTTAGAATCACATGTTCATATCGTGAAATGTGTTCACCAATTTTAGCTCTTCTATTTCTACTTTGGCTTTAAAATTTTTTTTATTATTTATATCTTTTAATTTTGGGTTTATTAAGTTATTGTTTTATAGTTGTGATTACTTATATACTTTTTAAAATTATTAATTCGATAGAAATGAAATCATGTTACATATTATATATGCTTACCTAGCATATATAGTTGAGCAATCTATTAAATGAAAAAAAAAAAATCCTTAAACCTATGTTTTGTTCAAGAATTCCGTTAACAATGAAGTTTTGTTAAAAATAAATTTTAAATTTACATTTAACTATAGAGATTTTCGTTAAAAAAAATCATACTGCCTTCATCATTTATTTCTTTTTTTTAACTATCCACAATTAAAAAAGAATAATATTTTTATTAAAATTATTCAAAAAGTAAAATTTTGAATTAAAATCAAACCTTATTAAAGAAGTAAGGAGACCTTCATAATTTTTGGCTATGAGAAAATAAATCATAGGAGTTGCTTTCTTTGATTTTACAGCTGCATTCCTAATTGAGCAACTGTGCGAATCTTCTACATAAAATTTGAAAACTTATGTTTTCAATGAATTTTTTAATAATAAAAGAAATGATAAAAATCTCCTCTTTCGCTCTATTTTAATTAATTACTAAGAAAATTGAAGAGATCTTCTGATAAGAATACATAAGCTTTCTGAAATTGATAATATTGTAGCATATCTTCAACCTGCATAAATTAGTTTATAAATAAAATATGGTTAATTGTAAAAAAATCTGAATTTAATGGATTTTATAATTGTAGTCCAAATTTTAAAAAGTGAAAACAAAATGTTTAAATTTAAATTTTCATAAAAATAATTTATAGTTAGACTTTTCATAAATAACTTGCTGTTAGATTCTTAATAATTAATTTATTTAATATTAAAATTATAAATTAAAGAAATTATAGATTGTGTTAGACCCATATGAGGAGAAGGAAAAAAAGAAAAAAGAAAAAATAAAAAAGAATACTTATAAATAAAAATATTTAAATATAAATATTTAAATATATAATACAATAAGTATAAAATAAGGAACAGAGTCAAAACAAAAGATAAAACAAATAAATACAGAAATTATATTAAATAAAATTATAAATATAGGAAAAATAATAAAAGAAATATATATATTTCATAAAAATTTATTTAAAAAAATCTAATATAAAATTTTGCTTTTATATGATAAAAATTATATATTATAAATTATTCGCTAAGAATTAAGTCATGAATATACTATAAGTAAATAAAAGGGATGATTGTACGTTTATCATATCAGAGAATATTGACAGATTTTAGTATCCCTAGTAAATTTAATTTTCATTCAATTGCTGATGCTAAATGACAAAGACAGGGTGAACTATTGTTAATTGTGTGATGCGAAATGCCAAAGACAGGATGAAGTATTGTTCAAGAAGTTTGAAGTATATGAATATACACGTTAAGAGATTACCATCATAGCATTTATGTGAAAGAAAGTTTCCACGAAAGAGAGATGAATATCGACTGTTGATAGATTCTTAATAATTAATTTATCTAATATTAAAATTATAAATTAAAGAAATTATAGATTGTGATAGACTCACATAAGGAGAAGGAAAAAAGGAAAAAATAAAAATAAAAATAAATACTTATAAATAGGAATATATAAATATAAATAATCAAATATGTAATATAATAAGTATAAAATAAGGAATAGAGTCAAAATAAAAAATAAAAAAATAAATACACAAATTATATTAAATAAAAAAATAAATATAGAAAAAATAATAAAAGAAATATATATTTCATAAAAAATTATTAAAGAAAAATCTAATATAAAATTTTGCTTTTATATGATAAAAATCATATTGACTGATAATATAAATTATTGATAAGAATTAAGTCATCAATATACTGTAAGTAAATAAAAGGTTGGATTGTAAGTTTCTTTCCATCAATAATTTACAAAGTCAGTTGACTGAAGTCATCACTTAAGTACCGCAGCAATTGCTGATGCTAAATGACAAAGACGACAGGATAACTAATGTTTGCAGATGGTTATTATTCTATTTTGAGTTTTTAAAGAATTTTATTATAGGCTGAAATTAATCAAAATCATCCATTATTTATTTATTTAAAAAAGTAAATAATATCTAAAAAGTAACATTCACAAGTAATTCCAGAAAGGTGAATTAAGCAACTATTTTTATTTGCCAGAAGTAACGAATAGGAATTACGAGTAAGCATACAAAAGTAAATCGAAGAAGAAGCAGCAGTCAGTTATTTCTGTTTACTAAATATCAATAAAAGATAACAACAATGATTACAAAATAATTACCGAAAGATGGTGGAAGCAAATATGTATTTATTAAATAATTGAAAGTAAAAGGGGCAAGCAACTCAATTAAGAGTAGTAAACATGCAAAATTAAAAAGAAAGGGTTGGAATTGGAGACTTTTTATTTTCAAGCATCTTTTTTATCTAGTACCGACTATATATTGTTGGTTGTAATAAGAGTGTTATATTCAATAGCACAAGGTTAAATAAAAGATTAAATGAATAAACAAATTCAAAAATTAGTATCCAAACCAAATCTAATAAGTTAGTTTCATTGTTAAGTTTCATTGCTAAGTTAGATAGTATCGGTTTTACATGTCTGTAAATCGAATTTGTGCATAGTTCAATTTCTTGGTATATAAGGTATATTTCATATCAGTTTAAATTTTATAGACCTGGCATAATAATATACTAATAATGCACCTTTCGGCCTTGTAAACTCTTCTCATGCATGAATAAATTGGAGTCCTCCCAATTATGTTTTTCCAATAAAGGATTAATTCTTGATTTGTTGCACTTCACTTGTGCCTATAAATGCTTCCCAGGATCTGGTTTATGTGAACATCTGTCTCTAGTATGGCTACATTTGGATCATTTTGTACTTTATCCCAGGACTCTCTTTTCTTGACATTTGTTAAACAGGGAAAGTAAATCACGTAATTAATGTGATTGACTAAATCCCTGTGATAATGCTTTAGAAATAGAAACCGGATCAATTACAGTAATGTGATTGATCCTACTCTATCAATTGTAATGCCTATAAGATCATTGCAAACAATCAATCAAAAGAATTAATGAAATACAGATTTTTCACAAAATTAAGATGTTATCAGAGTATCTATCGGTCATTTGGACCTGTTCTTGATTTCATCATTTGCCAATTACCTAAAAAATGGCCAATGAAGGTGATGATCGGAGTGAATCATCCCAAACAGAAACGGAGTCCAACCCTACAAACATGTCAGCAGTACAATTGATTCAGTTACTACAAAACCTTACCCCAAACAGAACCACAGAAAATACCAATCAAAGCGTTGCGATTGCAGTGAAGCTCAATGACCACAACTATTCACTTTGGGCAACATTGATGCATCTTGCAATTTACGGCAAAGGGAGACTCAATCACGTCACAGAACTCCCTCCACCAGCAACAGACCCGTATCACCAGAAATGGAGGCAAATTGATTCAACCGTGATTTCTTGGATTATAGAGAACATTGAGAGGGATCTCATGTCTCAATATGTCGACTATCAAACAGCCCGAGAGCTATGAAATGTGTTGTCTGCCACATACAGTAGCGAAAGAGATTCGCTACAAATATTCGATCTTACCATAAAGGCCAACAACATGAAACAAGGACAGCAATCAATTGAAAAATTCTATAGCACTCTACAGGGAATATAGAAGGAAATCGATCGCAGAACAACAAATCCAATGCACTGTTCCGCTGACATCGAACAATCGGCTCATATAAGAAAATCGATTATTCCAGTTTCTGCAAGGTATTGATTAGAAATTTGACAGTGATAGATGGGATCTCCTCAAACAAGATCCCTTACCATTGGTTGAAGTGGCTTATGCAAAGATTAGAAGGGAGGCAGCAAGACGGACCATTCTGAATCCAGGAAAAGGCGGAGATGAACCATCACAGGGATATTTTCCCTCAAGTGTAAGGCTAGCAGCAAGAGGCTGGTCAAAAATCGCCAAAACTCCGGTGAAATCATCATCTCGGCATGAAAAGGTGGACAAATCACGCTTGAAGTGTAGCCACTGTGGAGGAACAAAGCACACTAAAGAGGGGTATTTTAAAATAATCGGATACCCCGATTGGTGGCCTGACAGTAAGAAACGAGGGACAAGAGGGGTTGTTGCCACCACCGTGGGCAACGAAGACGCCGCTAGCAACAGAGGTGACGAACAAATAGGGTTCGCTACCATAGCCGCCGGACAGAAGGAGACAAATGGGGGAAACGTTAAAGTTATAGGGTTTGAGGGGTTAAAATTAACCCCAAGCCCTCAAATATCTAACCCTCGCTTTTTCTACCTCGGAATTTTTGATAGTGTTAATTCCAGCCTAGATACTTCTGCTACATGTTTTTTTAGTCCTGGCAGTAGTAAAAATATGCAGGTGACCCCCAACAGTTTAGGAAATCTACAAATTGATCCTCCAAATACCCCTATTACGTGCCTAGTTCAAGAAAAAATGGTAGATGGTTATTCGATTGTGGGGCTACAAACACTATGTCATATCATCCTTCGGACTTCCATACATCGTCAGCCCCAGAAAATCCCAAATTCAAACCACTAATGGGGGGTACTCACCAGTTGAGGGTGCGGAGTATCGATTTATCTCCCTCTCTTAGATTGTCCAATTGTCTATATGTCTCGTCTTTGTCTCACAAATTGTTGTCTATTAGCCAGTGATAAAAGAACTAAATTGCATTGTGCTAATGCATTCGACTTTTTGCATTTTGCAGGATATTCGAATGGGGAAGATAATTTGGCGTGGCTCTGAGAACAGAGGTCTATACTACGTGGACGAAGTGGACCAACAAGGCTCCACAATGCTCGCTCATGGGACGATGGAAAGGCAAGTTTGGCTGTGGCATCAATGACTTGGTCATCCATCGTCAGGATACCTTAAATTGTTATTTCCCTAGTTTTTCCATAATAATAGTCAGTTTTCCTATGAAACATGTATCCTAGCCAAAAGCCATAGACAAGTGTTTCACTAAAATAATACTCGAACTAATAGTCCCTTTTTAATTATACATACTGATGTTTGGGGTCCTGCACCCGTAACAAGTCATAATGGTTTTTCATATTTTCTCCTATTTGTTGATGATTTTATATGTCTTACTTGGGTTTATTTCCTTAAAAGTAAATCTGAGGTGCCTGAGAAATTTGTTCTTTTCTATAATCTCATTAAAACTCAATTTCAACAACAAATTAGAATCCTCAGGTCTGATAATGGGGAAGAGTATATTAACCATACCATGCAAGCCTTTTTTTAGGGAAAATGGGTTAATCCATGAAACCACTTGTCCATACACTCCACAACAAAATGGACTAGCAGAAAGAAAAAACTGTACCATATTGAAAATCATCTGAGCACTTATGATAGAATCCTATATTCCCAAATATTTGTGGCATGAAGTCGTTTCTACAGCGACATATCTAATTAATAGATTGCCAACAAAGATCCTAGAACTCAAATCCCCACTTGTCGTCTTAGCTCACCATACTAAAATCCCAGACATTCTTACTCTCCAGCCTCGTGTGTTTGGCTGCACAGTATATGTCCATGTCCCAAAAGTTAACTGAACTAAACTTGATCCCTGTGCATTCAAGTGTATATTTGTTGGGTACGGTGTACATAAAAAGGGTTACCGCTGCTATAATCCTACCACCAAGCACATGTACACTACCATGGATTGTAATTTCCTTGAAACGGAATATTACTTTCAAAACCCACTCAGTAGTCAGGGGAAGAGTAAGCCATTATACTTATTAGGTTGGTTATTCAGTCTATTCTTGCCTGACACTGTCCCGATAGAGAAAGTAGGCAGGCCACTAAGTCTAACAACGAACACGAAGGACAGGCTTCTCAATCAGAGTCATCCGAATCATCATCCTCCTCTGAAAATCCTCCTGAGGTATGTGTTTCTACTTATGTTCCGGAACTAAATTTACAAGATACATCTGAATCCTCTAATAGCATTACAGTTCCAGAGGCCACCACAGTTAAGACACAAGAAAGGTATATTCTACCTCCTAGAAGCACTCAAGGAGTCCCACCAAAAAGATATGAGCCGGAGTATGAACCATGGGCATCTAGGTATCCTATGACTAATCTAGCCAAGGGGAGCCTCTCCAAAGTTGCAAAAGTGTGCAACACTACACTCTACTCAGAAGACATTCCCATAACGGTAGAAGAAGCTCAGCAGAGTAAAGAATGGTGAAAAGCAATGCAGGTTGAGATGGATGCATTGGAAAAGAATTGTATGTGGGACAAATGCAAGCTTCCAGTCAAAAAAGGATCAGTTGGGTGTAGATGGGTGTTCACCATAAAACACAAGGCCGATGGTACCATTGAACGGTATAAGGCAAGGTTGGTGGCGAAAGGTTACACACAGACTTACGGGATCGATTACTCAGAGACGTTCTCTCCAGTGGCTAAGATCGACACGATCCAAGTACTCTTTTCTGTTGCAGCTAACCATGACTGGTCTTTACACCAGTTCGACGTCAAGAACGCTTTCTTACACGGAGAACTGAAAGAAGAAGTGTATATGGAAGCTCCTCCATAGTTATCAGGAAACTTTAGGGCAGGAGAAGGATGTTGACTGAGAAAAGCTCTCTACGGCCTAAAACAATGACCCAAAGCTTGGTTTGGGAGATTCACCTTGGCAATGAAGAAGAATGGTTTTCGGCAAAGCAACTCCGACCACACCTTGTTCTTAAAAAGGAGGGGTAAGTTGGTTACGTGTCTCATCATATATGTTGATGACATGATTATAACTGGGAATGATCAAGAAGAGATAGCACGGCTCAAGGGACAACTCTTCACAGAATTTGAGATGAAAGATCTTGGAAGATTAAAGTACTTTCTTGGGATTGAGGTACTGAGACCGAAAAATGGGATCTTTATTTCTTAAAGAAAATATGTTCTGGATTTGCTAGCAGAGGTGGTAATGATTGATTGTAAGCTAACAGAAACACCAATGATGGTAAACCACAGACTTCAGATGGTAGAAGGGGCTGAGTTAGCAGATAGAGGACAGTACCAGAGATTGGTTGGGAAGCTTATATACTTATCTCACACTAGACCTGATATTGCTTATGCCGTGGGGATAGTCAGTCAATTCATGTATAATCCACAGGTTGATCATATGGAAGCAGCACTCAGGATTGTACGCTACCTGAAGGGAACACCAGGGAGAGGAGTTCTATTCTAGAAGCACAGGCACTTGGAAGTACAAGCATACACCGATGCAGACTGGGGTGGCAATCCAGTGGATAGAAGATCAACCTCCGGTTACTTCATACTAATCAGGGGAAATTTGGTAACGGGGAAAAGCAAGAAGCAAAAAGTGGCAGTCCTATCAAGCGCTGAGCCAGAATTTCAAGAAGTTGCTCGAGGTTTGGCAGAAATACTTTGGCTTCGGAAGCTATTAGCAGAGGTTAGCTTCCCAGTTGATACCACGTGCCAGTTGATGTGTGACAAGAAGGCAGCGATCAGCATTTTGGAGAATCCAGTACAACATGACCGCACCAAGCATATAGAGGTGGATAGGCATTTCATCAAAAAGAAGCTTGAGGAAGGTATTGTAAGCTTGCCGTATGTTCGTTCAGAGGATCAGCTTGTAGTCATATTAACCAAGGTAGTTCCAGCTCGAGTCTTCAGCGAGGCATTGTGCAAGTTGGGCGTGGGAGATCCTACGACCCAACTTGAGGGGGTGTTAAATAGGGAAAGTAAATCATGTAATTAACGTGATTGACCAAATCCCTGTGATAATGCCTTAGAAATAGAAACCGGATCAATCACATTAATGTGATTAATCCTACTCTATCAATTGTAATTCCTATAAGATCATTGTAAACAATCAATCAAAAGAATTAATGAAATACAGATTTTTCACAAAGTTAAGAACATTAGCTTTTCTATTAGTGAAATGTCCAATTTTAGTCAAATTTTGGTACTGCTGTCGCCTGCAACCAAATTCAAAAGAAATCACTTCTGTTAATACAAATTAATGTAGTAGTGGTAAGTGGATATCGTTCCCACGAAGAATTTTTGACGATAAAGGTTAGCGATGTTTAAAACTAAAAGAAAGTAACGTAATGGGGAGGGGGTTTGATTCACGATAATTTAAGGAAAAATATAAGAAAAATTGAAAATAAAGAGAAATAATTAGATCTGAAAATATAAGAGACAAACCTTTGTTTCGGGTAACTGATATTATCACACTAAAATAGATCCTTGATATAAAATTTCAATCATTAATAAACATTCATTGGGGGGTATTTTCTCTTAAGTGTAATGACTAGAAACATGTATCCTAGCATTATTATTAAAGAACAACCTAGATACGATCATAAGTCTAATTGAATAATAGCTTTACGAATCAAGAACCAATGAGCAAGAGAAATACATGTACAACATGCAATCAATCAAGCGAATATCTCCTTAAAATTTTTTGGCTCTAACGAAGAGTAGACAATCCTAATTGTTACATGTGATTAGCGAAACTGAACGTCATATTTTATTAATCTAGTAGTTGAACATATTAATCCCTAGTTGCGCACCTAGAAACCAACGATTTCAATTAGAAAGAGTAGATCGGAAGATATTCAATTTTTATTAACAACATAAACTTTATTGAACATCTCACATATAATAGCGGATAACAGGAATCCCATCAACCAAGACAATAAGTTTAGCTACTCATAATATAATTGAAAACAAAAAAAATAACAAAGTATAAAGTCTCCATTCTTGGTCCTTTACTAAAAAATATGAAAAATACTAAAGGAAGAAGTACAAAAAAACTTAAATACTTGGAAAAGAAAAGATGCAGAAGTGAAAATCTATCCTAAACCTAGTCATCCCTTTGCGTGAACCACCATCCTCTCTCTTTTATGCTTGTTTTTCCCCTTATCTTTCCTTGATTCTCTTCCGATACTGTATCCCCCAATTTTAGATAGTCAATTCCCTTGAAAGATGACAATATAATCTTCAAAGATTGTGAGAATCTCGATTTTGACTTTTGAAAAGTGATCTGCAAATTTATTCCATCCTTAGGCGTGCCCACGCTTAGTCATAGAATTGTTGTCAAATTAGGAATTTCGGATTTTCTTCATTCTTTTGCATCTTTTTGATTCAATTTCGTCTATAAGGTGTTGAAAACCATCCGTAACAATTATAAGACAATTCCATTAATTTTGGATAATAATTTCAACATATTAACGATAATTAAGTCCAAAATAAGTGCAATTTAATAACTTAACAAATTCCCCCACACCGAACCTTTGCTCGCCCTCGAGCAAACATGTCAAACCACTACACTTAGTTAATTCATCCTTTACAAGATCAAGTGCACACAATCCATTAACTTGGGCTAAAGAAACTTAAGTTGCAACACATATCATAATCACTTTTCACCAATGCAAATAAACCCAGTCAAAATATGACATCTTTGTTCAAAAGCAAACATGAAATCAAAATGACTTATTCTCACAGATTTCGCTTTTACACTCAAGTGTTTGGGGGTAGAGTGTTTCGCTCAAATCTAACTCTAACATGTTGCATTAGCATAGGCTTGCAATTCCACTAGTTATCATTCATTCAGATCACATGAGCTAATAGATCATAAGGGCTTTATTAAGGGTTGTAATGGGGCTAGGTTCAAAGGTAAGGTAAAGTGCCAAAGGGTTAATCACAAGCATTCACAAAGTACCAAGTAAAAGGGACACACAAATTAAAATTCTGAGATAAACATGAA
>JANZXR010000172.1:48624939-48695614 GCA_027575705.1 Erythroxylum echinodendron | reverse complement strand
TATTACCAAAGTTATCTCATGTAGAAATTACTATGTTTTGATGCGACTTTTGTTCTACTCTTGGAGTAATTCAATTCGGTAGTTATTGGATATAGTATGAACTATATAGAGATAGTTGAGTAAATCAATAAAGAATTCGTTGTCTTAAAAATAATTTGGAAGAATGTTCTACTGTTCTTGATTAGTAATAATTTTGAGAATCTCTGGCTAGAGTAAATTTAAATTTGGAAAAGTTGTTTCCGAATATCAATTATAAATTTTTACTAATTAGACTTGATATTACCAAAGTTATCTCATGTAGAAATTACTATGTTTTGATGCGACTTTTGTTCTACTCTTGGAGTAATTCAATTCAGTAGTTATTGGATATAGTATGAACTATATAGAGATAGTTGAGTAAATCAATAAAGAATTCGTTGTCCTAAAAATAATTTGGAAGAATGTTCTACTGTTCTTGATTAGTAATAATTTTGAGAATCTCTGGCTAGAGTAAATTGAAATTTGGAAAAGTTGTTTCCGAATATCAATTATAAATTATTTACTAATTAGTAAGAACAAATACGATTGGATTATTTAGAGTAGACGCGAATTTCATACTCTAAGTCCAATTGGAACATTAGATGATGAAAGGATTAATTTATACATCATAGTCATGCATAGACGGGTTAAGTCAAACCACTTTGACATTTCTAATATTTAGGTGGTCATGATATGTTGCCAGACGTCAATCATGATCTGTGATTATAAATTGTTTAATTAGAGAATTAAGATAAATTAAAACTCTAGTTATGATTTATAATTATAATTTATAATCATGACCAACATATTAGGAACCTACTGGGTTTCACATAAAAGGTTTATAAAGAAGAAATTGAAATTTGAATTAAGTTGGACTTAATTGAGAAGTTTTAGAAATTTTAAGTATCAATATGTGATATTTGATATTATAAGGACTAATTCGTAATTATGACTAAAGTTTGACTTTAGTTGTAGTTTTGATAAAATCCAAGGACATGAAAAATATCATTTGTCATATAAAATGAAAAATTAGAAAATTTGGAACTAGCACTTCTTACATTTTTCCACTCAATTTGGATTTGAGTTTTCTCCAAAAGGATCTGTGGATACCATTAGAGGTCGGACCATTGAATGCCTCGTGGATTGACGGGTTCACAGTGAAAGGAAAAATTACAACAAGAAATCGAATCAGGTTAGTATAGCTATGTTAATTTCTTGTTTTATGTTTCCGATTAAAGTTTGTTAAAGTTGATTCTGTGAAAAATTTTAAATTCATTCCGCTGCGCTTAGAATTGATCTTACTTTTATTTTCCAACAGTGGTATCAAAGCCACCTTTAACAGTTTTAATTTTGATTCATAAGCTTGATTAAATTTTGATTTGGTTATAATATGCAAAAATTGCATATTTTACATTGAACCTGTTTTTGTTGGTGATCTGAAAATGTGATTTTTGGAAAGCTTATGTGGTTCTACACTTTTACTGCATGAATCAGTGTTTTTGTTACTTGCACTTCAGTTTTATTCATGTTCTACGTGATTAATAATTTTCTAGAAATTTATGTTTCTTATTCCTGTTCATCCAAAAGTGTTTCTAGAAATAGATAAGACATATTTTATATATTAGTAGACTGTTGTTACGCTTGCATTTAAAATGTCTGGAAAAGATGTAAAACGCTTGCATGTGTTTATGGAAATTTTCCTGTGTTTTTGGAAATCTGGAAATCTGGAAAATGTTTTATAGGTTTTTGGAACTTAATTTTTTTTAATCTTTGATGCACTTATTTGTCTACTTGTGCGATGTTTCTAGAAAACTAGATGAAGAGTTTAATTTTTATTGTTCTCTTCATTTGTATAACGTATGCTTAGCTCCTGGTTTAATAACTGTAAATGGTTGCAATACAGAAAATGTGTTTTGTTCATTTACACAAGCATTATTGTTCATTTACTCAAGCATTAACGTATCAGGTGGCCATCATGTTTGTATGTTATTCATTGTTTTTATTCATTGCATTTTATACGTAACAGATGCTTGGGTAATGTATTCTTCAATGAATGTTGATGTATGTTTGGTTAATGGATTTTATTGTGCTTCATGGCTAACGAAGATCAGGAACACCGGAGGCAGATGTAGCCACAGGTGGTTAGAGAACCACCACCTTCAGTGGTGGTGGTTTCTCACTCTAGAGAACTTTATCTCTCTAGAGGTTTATGTATTAATATTAATGTTATTCTCTCCTATGAAGTCGGTAGATTGGAGGCAGAGATAGAACATGCCACCCAGACAGAAGACCCGAAAGGAAAAAAATGATAACATGACATATTCGGTGGAGAATCTGTCATCCTCCTAGCGCGTACAGCGCACGTGCTAGCGGCTTCTCTGTTACTCTGTAATTTTTTGTTATAATGAGATTAAGGTTAATTTCTTTATTAAATTAAATATTTCTAATTTAATTTTTCAAGAGTTGACTAATTAAATTAAATATTTTCAATTTCATTTGTCAAGAGTTTATTAATTAAATTAAATATTTTCAATTTTATTTTTCAAGAGTTGATTAATTAAATTAAATTAAATATTTCAATTTAATTTTTCAAGAGTTGATTAATTAAAGAAAATATTTTCAATTAAATTTTTCAAGAGTTAATTAATTAAAATAATTTTTTAATTTAATTTGTCAAAAGTTGATTAATTAAATTAAAATTTTTCAATTCTATATTTATAATATATTAATATAATGAGATTATATTATTTAGAATGAGACCTAGTTTTTAAAATCCCTCATCAAATATTAAGTACATGTTTAGAACATGAATAATGTCTTCCATTGTTATAGGATTAAACCAGAGTTTTGTTTAAAGTTAGGCTTGTAAACTCAAGGCCGCTTTAACTCGAACATGTTTAGTCTTATAACAATGGTTTTTACTTAAGAGTAAACTCGTGATCATATTAATTTAGAGGCAAGGCTAGGAATCACATATTAAATATGTTTTTGGCAAAAAGTTGTCTCCTAACGGATCTAGGAATCAAATAGGATGTGATTGATAAAATGTTATCTACCTAATTTTAATTTAGTTGGTTTGTTGAGCAAACTCAAGATCAATTAAATTAAAATGAGATCCTAGCCCACTAGGAAATTATGTGATAATTTCTCGAATTAATAGCGAGGGCTACTAATTTGTTTAAAATAATGGGAGTAACTAAAATTTTAAAGTCCTTATTTATTTGATTTACTGCATATACTTTTTTTTTTTGACGAAACAGTTATTGAAAAATGAGTACGAACTTGTCCCTGAGGAGCATTATAGATGCAAACAAATTAACTGGACCGAATTTTTCAGACTGGTTGTGTAACCTTAAAATTGTTTTAAGGCAAGAAAAGAAATTATATGTTCTTGACACTGAGCTTCCCTGATGCTGCCAATGAGGATTGGGAATATTATTAAAGTCATATTGATGACAATAAGCAAGTTATATGTGTAACGTTAGCTAGCATGTCTCCCGAGCTTCAGAGGCAACATGAAAATATGAATACAAGGGAAATGTTCCTACACCTTCAAGAGTTGTTTGGTGCACAGATTCAGGTGGAGAGGTTTGAGACTGCGAGAGCTCTATTTCAATGTCAGATGGCTTATGGATCTTCAGTGGAACTTCATGTTCTACAGATGATTGGCTACATTGAAAAATTAGGTCAATTGGGGTATGAATTGAGCCTCGAGTTGAGCATTAATTTAGTGTTTCAGTCTCTTGCCCTGAGTTTTTCACAATTTATTATGAATGTCCATATGAACAAAAAGGAAGTAACATTGGCTGAATGTATAAGCTCTAACAACTCATTAGCATGTTGTCCCTTTCCACTAAAGGGCAATTTGATAGGTATGTGGCCCTATGTGGACTGCTTACCTATTAAACAGAGTTCCATCCAAATAGGTTGACAAAACTCCATATGAGATGTGGACTGGTAAAAGACCAAGGTTATCACACTTGAAGATTTGGGGATGTGATGCTTATGTGAAGCACGCAATGTCTAATAAGCTTGAAGCTAAATCAGATAAATGCATGTTTGTTAAAAGAAATTTTTGGATATCAATTTTATCATCCTCTTAAGTAAAAGGTGTTTGTCTCAAGACACGCTACATTCTTAGAAAGAGAATTTATCCTCAAAGAAAGTAGTGGGAGTGATGTGGAACTTAGAGAAGTTCTAGAACTATAAACACACATTCAAGTGGAATAAGAACCACAAGTTGATACATTAGATGTACAATACATAGTCCGTGACGCTCTGGAAGGGTACGTCATCCTCCTGTTAGATTAGATCTACATGTTGAAAAAGGAAATGATAATGCTTTACTAATGAATGACAAACCTAATGATTTGAAGGAAGTAATGTCAGACATCGATTATTTAAAATGGTAAGAAGCCATGAAATCCAAAATAGAATCCATGTACACCAACCAAGTATGGACTTTGGTAGATGCACCTGAAGGTATAGTACCTATTGGGTGTAAAAGAATTTTTAAGAGAAAAATTTACATGGATGGAAATGTATATACGTACAAAGAAAGGCTGGTAGAAAAAAGTTACAGAAAAAAACAAAGAGTTGATTTTGACGAAACATTTTTGCCAATAGCGATGGTTAAGACCATAAGGACTTTATTGGCTATAGCTGCATACCATGATTATGAAATCTGGTAAATGGATGTCAAAATAGCATTTCTAAATGGGAATTTGCAAGAGGATGTGTATATGTCACAACATGAAGGTTTTGAATCCAAAAAATTTCCTAATCAAGTATGCAAGTTGCAACGGTCCATTTATGGACTGAAATAAGCATTGCGGAGTTGGAATATTCGTTTTGATGAAACAATTAAAGAGTTTAATTTTATCAAAAATGTGGATGAACCTTGTGTTTACAAGAAGGTAAGTGGGAGTGCAATCATTTTCTTAGTGCTTTATATGGATGAAATATTGCTTATTGGAAATGACATTTTAATGCTCCAGTCTGTTAAGATATGGCTGTCCAAGAATTTTTCCATGAAGGATATGGGAGAAGCAGCTTATGTACTAGTTATAAATATCTATAGAGATAGATCAAAAAGGTTGATTGGTTTGTCCCAATCTACATACATAGACAAAGTATTAAAGAGGTTTAACATGGAGAATTCCAAGAGGGGATTCTTACCCATATCGCATGGGATTTATTTGTCAAAAAGCATGTGTCCTAAGACACAAGAAGAAAGAAATAGAATGGATGGTATTCCATATGCTTCAACTATTGGATCAATCATGTATGTGATGCTATGTACAAGACCAAATGTTGCTTATGCTTTGATCATAATAAGCAGATATCAAACTAATCCCGATGAAGGTCACTGGATGGCTGTGAAAAACATCTTGAAGTACTTGAGAAGGACTAAAGATATTTTTCTGGTCTATGGAGGAACTGAGCTAAGAGTTTAGGGTTATTTGGATGCTAGTTTCCAGTCTGAACAAGACGATAGTAGATCACAGTCAGGGTACATTTTTACTCTTTGTGGTGGTGTAGTTAGTTGGAAGAGTTCCAAACAACCAACCATTGCAGATTTAACAACTGAAGCTAAGTATATTGCAGTTTCCGAGGCTACGAAGGAATCAGTTTGGATCAAGAAGTTCGTCAATGAACTTGGAGTGGTTCCTAACATTGTTGATCTGATAGTATTATATTCTGACAACAATGGTGCTATTACACAAGTGAAGGAACCGAGGTTTCATCAACGATCCAAGTTTGTACTCAGAAAGTTTCACTTGATTCGGGAGATAATAAAACGAAAGGAAATCTTAATAGAGCGAGTTCCTACAGAAGAGAATCTTGCAGATCCTTTTACTAAGCCTTTATCTCAAAAGAGACATGATAGACATATGGATGGCTATGGTATTCGATACATTGGTGATTGGCTTTAGTGCAAGTGAGAGATTGTTAGTGTATGCCCTTGCAGCCAATTTATATTAGTTGTAAATTTATTTATATGACAATATGTTATTCAATAAAATGCATTCTTTATATTTGTATATTTATTAATTATTTAATTATTAATCTTAAAGATAAAATCTATGAATAATTATTATGCAATTAGAAATTATAATGTGATTATAATTATGAGATTTGAATAGCATTTGTTATATTATTCCTAAAATGTTCCTAGTCGTAGTTTCATTAAGACGGGGTATTGATGAAATGGTTAGACTAGTACATGTTTGTTTCTTTCTTATAAAGAAAGTAATTGATCTCATAGATTAAAGTATGGAGACACTTAAACAAACATGTGGGAGCTTATTAAAGAATAAGTTCACTGAACTAACCTGATTATGAGAACCCCAAATGGAACATTACTTGTAAGTCTGTGGATTATCTCATTATGATAGTTGTATAATTGATCCTTAGACTTGAGATTACCAAATTTATCTCATGTAAGAATTACTATGTTTTGATGTTACTTATGTTCTACTCTTGGAGTAGTTCAATTTGGTAGTTATTGGATATAGTATGAACTATATAAAGATAGTTGAGTAATTAATAAAAAATTCGTTGTTCTAAAGTAATTACGAAGAATGTTCTGCTAATCTTGATTAGTAATGATTTTGAGAATCTCTAGCCAGAGTAAATTGAAATTTGGAAATGTTGTTTCTGAATATCAATTATAAATCATTTACTAATTAGCAAGAACAAATATGATTGGATTATTTATAATAGACATGAATTCCATACTCTAAGTCTAATTGGAACATTAGAAAAGGATTAATTTATACATCATAGCCATGCATAGATAGGTTAAGTCAAACCACTTTGACATTTCTAATATTTGGGTGGTCATGACATGTTACTAGACATCAATCATAATCTGTGATTATAAATTGTTTAATTAGGGAATGAAAGATAAATTAAAAGGAGTTTTAATTTATCTAATTCTAATTATGAATTAGAATTAGAATTAGAATTTATAATCATAACCAACATATTAGGAACCTAATGGATCACACATAAAAGGTCTATAAAGGAGAAATTGAAATTTGAATTAAGTTGGACTTAATTGAGAAGTTTTAGAAACTTTAAAGATCAATATGTGATATTTGATATTATAAGGACTAATTCGTAATTATGACAAAAGTTTGACTTTAGTTGTAATTTTGATAAAATCCTAGGATATGAAAAATATGATTTTTCATATAAAAAGAAAAATTAAAAAATTTGGAGCTAGCACTTCTTACATTTTTCCTCTCGAATTGGATTTGAGTTTTCTCCGAAAAGATCTGTAGATACCATTAGAGGCTGGACGATTAAACGTCTCGTGGATTGACGAATTCATGGTGAAAGGAAAAATTACAACAAGAAATCGAAACAAGGCAGTATGACTATGTTAATTTCTTATTCTATGTTTCCGATTAAAGTTTGTTAAAGTTGATTCTGTGGAAAATTTTAAATTCATTCCGCTGCGTTTAGATTTGATCTTGCGTTTATTTTCCGACAAATAATTCGTCGTAGTTGTTTAATCTCTCAACTTCATTAAATGGTAAGAGATATGAGATATGATTCAATTAAATCAAGGTCCAATAGTCAGATATTGACTTGATCTTTAATTTGTTAAATGTTTAGCTTTATTATAGTCCCAACCACAAGCCTCTAATACTATTATTTTTATTTCATTTAGTTTAGAGACGTCGTATTTTTTTTGAAAAATAAAAATCAATTTAAATTATAGTTAAACTAAATCGACATTGCAATAAGTTTAAGGCTTTAAGCCTATCATCATATGGCAATATGACCCAATAACCAAAACTCCTTAAGAAAGGTAGTATAGCTATCTGCATAATAGATAGCAATAACAAGAAATAATTATAGGCACACTAAACTTTCATCTTCATGGGAAGGCTCATTCACCATTACTAGTATTTGAGATTTTGTTTTCTCTTCCTAGCAGATTTCCTTTTTGCAAATTTGGATTGCACACAAAAATCGACAAGGATGTCTAGGATATGGTCTATAGCTAGTGGGGTATCAACGTCCTCTGTTTGTTTGATGTCCCCTATCCCTTGATTCTAAGTTAGCCCAACAGTTGCAACTAGAGATAGCATATTGGCTTAATCTCCCTAACAGTGCTCCAATATTGAGATGTGAAATCATTCACTCAACGATCTAGATTCTCAACATTGTCTGCACTGGAATTGTCAAAAGTTGTCTTTTCCTAGGAAATATGTGTGTGAACTTGTTCAGTTCTCAACCCAACTAATTAATGAAGACCATTAGATTGCTGTTGCACAGTTTTGTCAATGTCTTCATCTGTCTGTTTTGTGCTACGACTGGCTCCCACCGTTCTCCTACCACTTTTGGCACCATTGTTCTATGCTCGGGGGAGGTAATAATCTTTGTTACTTGCACTGTCCTATTCTCAAAAGGGGTAGAAATATCAGTAGCCTCATCATCCTTTCCTTCCTTTCCAAGAACCAATTGTGGAGAGTTTGTCACCCTAGCCAGATTCTACAATTTATGCATACTAACAGGCGTTATACGCTCTTCACCATAAACAGTAGTAACTTCATTAACTACTTGCTCACAATGAACTATTCTAATAGCACCTACCATTAATTCATCTTGCCAAGCGGATTGGAAAGCTTGGGATCCATTTCTTAGAGGAGGTATTCGGTTGCCAGGGGTCGGAGATATGCACAAATGTTTACTCAAATTCACCAGTATTAGTCATATGCGTAAGAGGTAATTGATCAGACAATGGTGATGTTTTAGGTATTTTGATACATACCTTAGCATAGTCAATCCTCTCCATACATGCCGTTTGGGAATCCATGCATAGAGGCTTTCCCAGGGAGCTAGCGACAATGCTCAACCTTTCAATTGTCCAGAACTTCAATGATAACTTATGGAATTACACCCAAATTGGAAGCACGTCTATGGTAACCCGATTGAGCTCCATGCTTGGCCTCCACTTTTGCACGAACATCGGTTGATCCTGATGTGCCAAGGTCTCGTTTCAACTAATTCATCTAAGTTAGAGGCTTTAGAGAATTTGAATAAAAAACCACCATCCTCCATTAACATTACTTGTTCCGGAACTTTTTTTCTATAACATGCTTTTGCCCATACGTTAATGATTGGAAATGCAAGTCGTTTAGACCAGAAAAAACTCATTAACGAGAAGGACCCAAGTCCTCACGCCTGCTTGGAGGAGCTCTATCGGAGGTGTAATGCTTCCGTCTTTAAATACGTTCTGATAGTGTTTTAATGAATCTTTGTGGTGTATCTTCGAAAAAAGTTGTCACCAACCTCCCCCTAGTCATAGGTTTGTCTCACCTTCTCCAGTCGGAGTCGGGACAGCTGTATTTTCTGTTGCTTTCATCTTGAGAGACTCTGTGGAAAGAGTAGGGAAGTCCTTGTTAGTGAAGAATGGTTCACCTTCCTCCATACAGGAGGCCTATCGTGCAGGCTGAGGTCGCTGTCACTAAGAATCAATAGAGGAAGGTCGGTGATATTAACAAAATTAAGGAAGGAGAAGAGAGAAAGGTAAAGGTAGAGAGAGGTCAAAGCATTTTCTCTCTCATCCGTATCTAAGGGGGCATCTCCCATCGAGCTTATATTAAAACAAAACATAGTACTACTTATTTTCATATGCAACAAAAAGGAGCTTAGGATTTATGTGTTGGATTTATTTTTTGGTTGGACTAACATATATGTATAATTAAATGTCATGGGCTATTGTAAGGTGTGACCCAAATAAAAGTGGTCTAATAAAGTTTTGGGTCATTGGATCCAAATCAACTAATTAAAGTATGGCCCAAGAGATATGTAGAACCCAGTATTATATTTCTAATTTATGATGGGCAAATTAGTAATTGATACTAAGCATATAAATATGTGGTTATGGTCCTCAAGAGAGGCTTAAGGGTTTTCTTTTCTTTAATCCCATCAAGAGAAAGATAAAACAACCAAAAGACATCTCTTGGAAGATCAACACAAACCGCAATATCCTATATGTGATTACTTCGATGGATTCAGGTACGCTTCCATTATCTAGTTACTTTTAATAATCTGACAAGATCAATCTTGGTTTTTATATGTTGTGATTTGATTATATCTTACAATGGGAATCAGAGCCATTGTCATGTTGGATTATTAAGAAATATAGGTTACGTGTTTTCAGTCAGGATTCGTTAGTTTCTTGATTCAGATTCATGTAGGTTTTGTTATGTTAATTGTTGGACTGAATCTGGCATTACGATTTCAGAAAACAATTTTGTTCTCCTACTTTGCCTTGGTTTATATGCATTTATGGACTACAGAGTGATGCTAGTATGATGGTCTGCACCTTTTCGATTTCGATTCTTCGTTATGTTTAACCCAAAAAAAAGTTTGAAGAAGACTGAATAATGCGTTGGTTGCACTTCGATTTTCGTGTGTACTTTCTTTATACACTTTGTAAAAGGGTTGACAAGTTAAAGTTTTTTGTTTTATATAGCTTTGTCTTATTTTCGTGTGTACTTTCTTTGCAAAAGGGGTCGATAAGCCAAAGCTTTTTGTTTGATATGGCTTTGTCTTAAACATTTTGTTTTTATTAGATTCTTGATTTGTGCTTTGTTTTAAAGGCTTAGTATATGCCTTAATCAAAATCAATTATGGTTAAATTAATGGATTCAACTTTTGGCATTTTTTTATTATTGTTATTTTGAATTAATTGATTGAAACAATATGTTGTCAAAGTAACCTCTATTGTGTAGATTAATTAATTTTAAAATATCAAGCCGGTTATGTATAGATGAATTTTATGCAAATAATGATCAGCCAAAAGGAAGGTTGTTATTTAGCCAAAATTCAAACATACTTGTGGTGATAAATATATGATAATTATTCAGTTTTTATGTACTTATAAGTCGGTCCAAACAAAGGCTTATATTTGACATGAATTTATTGTCAATATTTGATCACTAAAATAAGAGTACCACTTACGAATTGATATTTCTGTCTAAAGACTAAATCTCAATATTGTGTTAGGTATCTTGTGATGGGATTGCCATTACTTGAATTTATTAATTATAGAGCATTTGGATTTTAATTAATCTTATCTTGTTTGTTTTGTTCTCGATTCAGTTAATACATTTGTTGCTTCTATATCTACCACATCAACTCTATTCCTGTGCTGAATGCCACAAACTTCAAGATTTGGAAGGAGAACGTTATAATTGTTCTTGGCTGCATGGATCTAGATCTTGCTCTTCCAATTAAGCGACCCCCTACCCTTACGGATGTAAGTTTCTTTGATGAAAAGAGGGACTGGGAAAGATGGGAATGCTCAAATCACATGAGTCTTATGATCATGAAACATGCAATTCTAGAAACATTCAAGGGCACAATGTTTGAAGAAAAGGATGCCAAATTGTTCCTTGAGGAACTTGAGCAGTGTTTTGCTAAAAACAAAAAGGCGGAAACAAGTGTTGTTTTAACAAAACTTGTTTCTATGAGGTATAAAGGCAATGGGAGCACCAGAGAGTACATTCTAGAAATTAATCATCTTACTTCCAAACTAAAGGCACTAAAGTTAGAGCTGTCGAAAGACTTGCTTGTACATCTGGTTTTGATCTCTCTTCCCACACAATTCAGTCAATTTAAGGTCAGTTATAACTGTCAAAAGGAGAAATGAGCTCATTAATGGACTCTTAATGATCTCATTTTATATTTTGTGCAAGAAGAAGAGATATTAAAGTAAGAGAAAGTTGAAAGTACTCATTTGGCATCTAATTCTAAGGGCCATATCAAGAAAAGAAAGAAAGATAAGGAAGTTACGGGTAAAGCAGCACAAAAGAAGCAACATAAGGAATCAAAATGACAAACTAAGGACTTTAGTTACTACTTTTGTGAAAGTACTTCTCACATGAAAAAGGAGTGTCCCAAGTATCATGCTTGGCGTGCAAAAAAAGGTACACTTCTTTCTTTGGTTTGTTCTGAGGTCAATTTGATTTCAGTACCTAAACACACTTGGTGGATAGATTCTGGTGCTACCACTCACATAAGTGTGTCCACGCAGGGCTGCCTGAGCTGCCAAAAACCCAGCGATGGTGAAAAATACATTTATGTGGGTGATGGAACGACAATTGAAGTTGAGGCAATAGGGACTTTTAGGTTATCATTAAAGACTGGAAATTATTTGGATTTGAAAGCGAATTATGTTGTACCGTCTTTTAGGCAGAATTTGGTTTATATTTCCGTTTTGGATAATGGTAGTTATTGTTGTTCTTTTGGAAATGGACAATTTAATCTTTTTCAGGATTCAAAACTTATTGGTTCAGGTTCTTTATCCAGAATTGATAACCTTTATTTGCTTGATACAGATGCCTGATCTAATGAATCCTTGCATGTTAATTCACGAGGTATTACAAGAAAATCGACAAATGACAATTCTGCTTCATTATGGCATAAGCGTTTAGGGCATATCTCTAAACAAAGAATAGAAAGGCTTATATCAGTGGAATTCTTGATCCACTTGATATATCAAATTTTGAAGTTTATATTGAGTGTATTAAAGGGAAGCAAACAAACATAAAGAGATTAGGTGTCAAAAGATCTTTAGACGTTTTAGAACTAATACATACAGATATTTGTGGGCCATTTCCTACAACTGCTTGGAACGTCAAAGGTTGTTACGTTAATAGACAATTATTCACGTTATGGGTACCTTTATCTCATTTATGAGAAGTCACAGGCACTATATATGTTTAAAGTTTTTAAAGGTGAAGTTGAAAATCAACTAGGTAAAAGGATTAAAAGTGTTAGATATGTCCATAGTGGTGAATATTACGGTAGATATGACGGTTCTAGTGAACAATGTCCAGGATCGTTTGCCAAATTCCTAGAGGAATACGGTATCTTCCCACAGTACACTATGCCATGGAATCCTAACATGAAAGGTGTTGCTGAGAGACGAAACAGAACACTTAAGGACATGGTGAGTAGTATGATTATTCGCATTATCTTACCCGATTCGCTATCGGGAGAGGCATTAAAGACCGCAGCTTAAATTCTTAATAGAGTTCCAACTAAGGCAATAACTAAAACCCCTTATGAATTATGGACAGGCAAAAAGCCTAGTATAAAGCACTTTCACATTTGGGGTTGTCCGGTTAAGGCAAGGCCTTATAGGCCAAATGAAAGGAAACTGGACTTAAGAACAATTAGTAGCTACTTTGTTGGATACTTTGATCGATCAAGGGGTATAAATTTTATGATCCCATAAATAAATCAATTTTTGAAACGAGAAATGCAAGATTTTCTTCGAATGTTGAGTTTGAAAGGGGAGATAAGAATAAGGTTAGAGACTTTGTCTTTAAAGAGGAACTCATTTCTCTTCCTACAGTTGTTATTGCTCATGATCAGATATTATTCGTAACGTTGTACAAAAAGGAACTTTAGAACAACAAGACAATGTTGAACATCTTCCTATTCATGATCAATTGAATATAATTGAGGGACAAACTCAACAACCTCCAGAACAAGTGCTATTAAGGAGATCCACTAGAGAAAAGAGAAGTACAATTCCAGATGATTATATTGTCTTTCTCCAAGAACATAATATGGACATTGGCATAGTAGAAGATGATTCGATCAACTTCCATGAAGCCATTGCAAGTTCTAATTCTCAAAAGTGAATTGATGCGATGGATGAGGAAATTAAGTCCATGAGCGACAATGACATTTGGGATATTGTTTCGTTACCTAAAGATGTGAAACCCATTAGTTACAAATTGATATTTAAGACCAAAAGGGATTCAAAAGGCAATGTAGAAAGATATAAGGCTCATCTTGTCCCAAAGGGCTTTACTCAGAAAGAAGGTATCAATTATAAAGAAACTTTCTTGCTGGTATCTTCAAAAGATTCCTTTAGGATTATAATAGTACTTGTGGCACATTTTGATCTTGAGTTACATCAGATGGATGTTAAGACCACGTTTCTCAATGGAGACACTAATGAAACAATTTATATGGAGCAGCCTGAAACCTTTGTTTCTAAAGACTCAAATCAGATGGTTTGCAAATTAAAAAATCCATCTATGGACTCAAGCAAGCTTCTCGTCAATGATATGATAAGTTTCATCAGGTTGTCATCTCATTTGGTTTTGAGATGAATCTAGTTGATGACTGTGTATACCATAAGTTTAGTAGGAGTAAGTATATTTTTTTTAGTTTTATATGTTGATGGCATACTGCTTGCCAGCAACGATATAGGCTTATTGCATGAAACCAAGAAATTTCTATCCAAGAGTTTTCAAATGAAAGATCTTGGTGAAGCATCTTTTATATTAGGAATTCAGATACATCGAGATCGCTTTCAAGGTATTCTTGGGTTATCACAAAAGAGCTATATCGAGAAGGTACTTAAGAGATTTGACATGCAGGATTCTAAACCAGGTGATACCCCTGTAGCTAAAGAAGACAAATTTAGTCTCAATCAATGCCCCAAGAATGATTTAGAAACTAAAGAAATGCAGAAGATTCCTTATGCTTCAGCTGTAGGGAGTCTAATGTATGCTCAAGTATAAATGCGTCCGGATATTGCGTACATTGTTGGAATGTTAGGCAGATATTTAAGCAATCCTGGACTAGATCACTAAAAAGGTGCCAAAAAGGTTATGCGATATCTCAAGAGAACAAAAGATTACATGCTCATATATAGGAGATCGAATCAGTTGGAGATCACTGGGTATTCTGATTCCAATTTTGTGGGATGCCAAGACAGTTGTAAATCCACTTCAGGTTATATCTATATGCTTGTTAAAGGAGCTATTTCTTGGAAGAGTGTTAAACAAACACTCATAGCTTCTTCTACCATGGCAGCTAAGTTTATAGTGTGTTATGAGGCATCCAATCATGGCATATGGCTGTGAAATTCTGTCACTAGGTTGCGAATTATAGATGGCATTGAAAGATCATTAAGTTATTTCGTGACAATAAATCAGCAATGCTATATTCTACTAACAACAGGAGCTCGTCAAAGTCGAAACACGTCGATATCAAGTTCCTAGTTGTTAAAGAAAGAATTCATAATGGTCAGTTGTTTATAAAAAAAAATTCATAGTGGTCAGTTGTTTATAGAACATATTGGAACAAACTTCATAGTTGCGGATCCGCTAACTAAAGGTTTACTACCTAAGGTCTTTCATGAGCAAACAGCTCATATGAGTATTTTTGCATTTGATGATATGTTGATTTAGTGGGAGTTTGTATACATTTATGGTTACAGACATGTCTTACGAATTTTGTATGATTTGGTATTTTATTATAAAGTTTTGTTAATTTGCACTCTGATTTCATTTGGTTTGATCTCATTACGGAATAAAGTAGGACCAATTGGAAATAGGCATGTTAAAGATCACATGACATGAAATTTCCATGCTACACATCCATACTTGATCCATGTTGTTGTTTTATTAATGTATTTGACCATTGATGAGTTTTGTCACGATGAATGTGACGAAGATTCCTTTGATCCTACATTGATATGATTAATGAATCGGATTGTTTAAAGATGATTAAACAATAATAGCAATTTTGAGCTCATAAGATTTATCATGACATATAATTATAAGAAATATATGTGTATGTGTGTGTGTGTGTGTGTGTGTGTGTGTGTGTGTGTGTGTGTGTGTGTGTGTGTGGTCCAAGTGGGAGATTGTTGGATTTATTTTTTGGGTGGACTAACATATATGTATAATTAAATGTCATGGGCTATTGTAAGGTATGACCCAAATAAAAGTGGTCTAATAAAGTTTTGGGTTATTGGGAAGTATGGCCCAAGATATGTATAGAAACTCAATGTTATATTTCTAATTTATGATGGGCAAATTAGTAATTGATACTAAGCATATGAATATGTGGTTATAATCCTTAAGAGAGATTTAAGGGTTTTCTTTTCTTTAATCTCGTCAAGAGGAAGATAAAACAATCAAAAGGCTTCTTGTGAAAAATCAACACAAACTACAATATCCTATACGTGATTATTCTGATAGATTCGGGTATGCTTCGCTATCTAGTTATTGTTAATAATTTGACATGATCGATCTTGGTTTTTATATGTTGAGATTTGATTGTATCTTACATTATGATGACAATGGCAAATTACAAATTACGCGAAGGGTTAGATCGAAATGAGTGAAGGTTGCTGCTAAACCATCTATGGCAGATTACAAATTAGGCGAAGGGTTAAAATGAAAGGAGTGAAGGTTGCTGCTAAATCATCTACGTCTACATGTA
Organism: Erythroxylum echinodendron; assembly: GCA_027575705.1. Lineage (NCBI taxonomy): Eukaryota > Viridiplantae > Streptophyta > Magnoliopsida > Malpighiales > Erythroxylaceae > Erythroxylum > Erythroxylum echinodendron. The sequence goes on along the minus strand of JANZXR010000172.1, from coordinate 48,679,315 downwards.
ATTCTTCGAAACGCTCGTAGTAAGCAGCCTCTTGGAACTGTGCAAATTACTTTTGCAACCTAACTACTGATGCTTCCTCTAAAATTGTTTCACGACATGCATAGCCGGACTTCGCAGTTTCAGAAGCCATTGCAGGATGTTCGTCTCCTATCTCTTGGCCCCACTCTTTTCTCTTGTCTTGGAGCCAATACCAAATTACGCCAATAGTGTAATGGACCAGAAGGAAAATCGAACATACTAAAACGCAAAATAGGATAATAGCTGGAATGCTGAGCAGGATTGAATAAGGAGGCTTAGATAGAGCTGGTTTAACAACGGCTTCCGTGACCGCTCTATCTATGCCATTCAACGTGCTTGCCACCACCTCAGGCGTCATTTTTCTTTTACAAATTGAGGAAGGCCGTAGGTATTCTTGTAAATATTTATTGTATGTGGGAATTCAACTACCATTTACACCTGATTTAGTTGCAGGTCCTAATTATAGAATTATACAACAGTAAACAGTCTGTGCATGTCTCAACGAGTTAACGAGAGTTTGGTTTCTAGTTTCTATGTTCTGTTGAGACTGACAGTTACAGAAAAGCAAAGCATGTAAACGAATTTCCTCCCGAACTAGCTCATAATCTTCCGTGTTTCTTGCTCCAGTTGATTGTGTCTAGAACTTTTAGTAATAAATTGGTTGAAGGCATAATGGGATGAAATGCTAATTCTAGAAAATGCTACTAATAATAGGAAATTCGTAGTAACAAAGGGATTTCTTCACCTTGTAATATAGTTACACCAAACGGAAAGATACACTTTAATGTGGTTAAACATGATTTAGGCCAATGGTACCCGTCGAATGCACAAGGATTGGCACTAACATTGATGATTTTGCAAGCTTTAATAAATAACATATTGTTTTTGTTGAGTGCTTGAAATCTTAATTTTAAAGTCTCTATAATTCTTTTTAGCAAAATAAGAACATAATTTTAGGTTATTTTTCATATAGCTATCAACTATCATATTTACACTTTATCAATTTTGTTAATAAAAATTTATTAAATTGAATTTTAAAAATATTTATAATAAAAAAACTCAACTAAAAGGGCCGATTTAAGTATTTTGGAGGACTAGAAGTATTAATATCTTATAAATCTTATGCCTTATTTCCATCTTAAAATTTTTTTAAAAATGCATTCTTAAATTTATATTATTTCATTTCGCATCTTATTCAATTATTTTTAAATTTGTTAAATAATAAATAGGTAGAGATAGAGATAACAATGGTCGTATAAGGTCAAAAAATTAGAATAATAATTGAATTTTAAGTTAAAATTAGAATATTTATTCAAAATTAGATTTTAGACGATTTGATGTTAGGATTTTGAATTCAAAATTCAAATTTTTTTTCAAAGTGTGGATTTAATCTTACATTAAATGGGTCACACCAAGCCCCTTTATCAATCCTAATAACGTATTTTGCATCTTCTCAACATTTTAACTTGTGTAATTTATGTAAGTCCTGGTGGAGAGAGACATTAAGAGTGGTGGGAAGGATCTGATTCACATTGTAAAAAAGAGTGGGTCAATTTCGTATTTAACTTCTCCGTTTTTTCTTTTTTCTTTTAATTCCATTAGCAAATATGTTATATCTGCATGGTTTAATCATATATGACCGGTTCAAACAAAGAGATATGGAAACTAAAATGGGGAAAAAAAAAAGAAGAAATAAGAGCAGCCTGTTTATTTTAGTATAAATAACAAAACGAGTGGGTTTCCTTCCGATGACTTTGTTCACAAATTGATTATCTTGAGCGTAAGATTCGACAACATCGTTATGACAAGGTGTGATTCTCGCCATGCGGCCTTCACATAGAAACTTTTAAACGTTTCGCCGTTGAAAATCAGCTAGACAAATTAAGTACGCGGTATTTTTAAGTTTCCATCCGAAAAAATAATAGCTGCGCTTGCCTCTTAGATTATTTATTTTTATTATTTTGACAAAATCTGCAGATATCTGTCTTTGTCTATTTCTTCAAGCCTTGACATTTTCCTTTGACTAAACACATTAGTTTAACCTCCTTATAACAATAATATTAAACAACGTTGAACTGTCTGAATAACATTGGTGTACTGTATGTGCTGGGATGGAGACATGGCACCGGATCAGAAAATTATCAATTTAGTCTCTCAGGGGCTTACCAGAGCAGTTTCTTATTGAGGAGTAGGACTATCACCAAGTATCGTAGATAAACAACAGGTCAGTTCTTATTGAGGAATAGGACTATCACCTAGTATCTTAGTTAAACAACCTTACTTGTCTAGATTCAGATTTCAGCAGCTAACTCATTCCTTTGCCATGGACTTCCATCTTGTTGTTGCTTTTCTCGTGTTCCTTCTCTCAAATATTTCAGCTGTTACTGGTTGCTATGATGAAGAAAGAACAGCCCTTTGGAGCTTCAGATCGCTGCTTTCAGATCCGTCCAACCGATTGGCATCTTGGCAAGGCACGAACTGCTGCAATTGGTATGGAATTCGTTGCTCTGATTTACTCCATGTTACTGCTGTTGACCTCCGCAACTCCAACCCTAGCACACCTATCGTCAACATGAACTCGGAACTTGTTTCCGCGTCCAACTCCATTTCCGCTGCCCTCAGTGGTACTATCTCTCCTTCTCTTTTCACTCTTACTCATATAAAGTATCTTGATCTTAGCTTCAACAACTTCATGCTTTCAAGAATACCCCCTGGAATAGCAAACCTCACTGCACTCACTTACCTCAACCTGTCAAACGCTATGTTTGGTGACTCCATTAAAAATCAGTTTGCCAACCTTTCTTCTCTAACAACTTTGGATCTTTCGTGTTCTTTGGCAGTTCCTGACGGCTCATCGATTTCATACAACTTGTCTTCCTCGTTGACCGTTCGACAAGGTTCTTATTATACCTATATAAATCAGGGACATCTTAAATCATCAAATCTGGGTTGGTTGCAGAGCCTAACAAGTCTTAGGATTCTAAGATTGACCGGTTTCGATCTTTCAGAGGCTTCTAAGTCCTCCAAATGGGCTACTCCTTTATCAACTCTCTCTAACCTTAGGTTGCTTCGGTTCTCCAACTGCAAAATTTCTGGTGAACTGCCTTTAACACAGTTTCTGAACCTCAGTCGCCTTTCTGTGCTGCGAATGGATTTCAACTCTCTGATGTCCCAAATTCCAGTTCAGCTGGCAAACATGAGTTCCCTTTCGACCCTTCATCTTGTTAACTCAAACCTTCAAGGACCAATACCTTACCTTCCACAACTAAGGGAACTCTATGTCGGAAACAATGCTTATGTGTATTCTGATCTTAAGTCGATGTTTTCAGTTCCTTGGCCAAAGCTTGAAATTCTGGATATAAGTTCAACACAAGTAAATGGGTCTATTCCAACTTCAATTTCCAATGCAACTACGTTGATTAGTTTCACAGCTTACAATTGTTTGATTGAGGGTATGGTACCTTCTTCGTTGGCAAATCTTTCAAGCTTAGAAACATTGATGCTGGGTATTAACGAGTTAGTAGGCCAAATTCCACCCTCCATATCGAACTTGAAAAGCCTCGGAGTACTATCTTTGACGCAAAATTATTTACAAGGATCCATACCAGATTCTATATGCAACATTTCCTCCCTTTGGCATCTTGCTCTGGCAAACAACCATCTGACTGGACCATTGCCCGACTGCATTGGCCGATTCCCCTATCTCGAATTCTTTAATGTTGGCTTAAACTCTCTAAGTGGAACTATTCAGTCATTGACGTCTTTATTTAGAGGTTCATTTCCATCTTCCATATGTCTTGGCTTCAATAACCTCACTGTGAAATTGGAACAACAGCCATTTCCGTCCAACTTCCAGCCACAAGTCTTGGAGTTGAGTTCATGTAACATAGAAGGCAATATCCCACATTCCTTTTCTCATCTAAGCCAGTTATCATACCTATCTTTGGCTTATAACAGATTGTCAGGAACAATTCCCTCCTGGCTGTTTACTCTTCCGAAACTCAGTCGCTTGGACCTCTCTTTCAACCACCTGCAAGGAACTCTCCCCCCCAACATTAAGCTAAAGTCGGATTTCTGGCCCTCTACGCTGAATTTGGCGGGAAATGTCCTTCAGGGACCTATTCCTTCCACATTTGAGAACATAGATGTCATCAGCTTGTCTGATAACAACTTCACAGGTTATATACCCTCACAAATTGTACAAAGAAATATGCGATACTTATCATTAGCCGATAACAAACTTGTTGGTCAGGTCCCCTCATCTTTCTGTCCAGAAGAAAATGCATTAATGCAGCTAGATCTTTCCAGCAACATGCTCTCAGGAAGTGTGCCTCGAAGTTTAGGTAATTGTACAGAACTCACTTATCTAAATATTGGACAAAACAATTTCAGCGGCAGGCTTCCAGCAGAGCTGGAGAATCTCCAGAATCTGAGTTACCTAGAGCTCACTGGAAATTATTTTGATGGACCTTTTCCAAGTTTCATTCAAAAGCTTTCCAAATTAGCTGTGCTGAAAATGGGGTATAATAAATTTTCTGGACAAATCCCCACATTCATTGGAGACATTCAGAACCTCGCCATTCTTGTTCTCAAGTCCAATTTCTTCAACGACTCCATTCCTGGGGAGATAAACAAGCTAGGGAAGCTGCAAATCATGGATCTCTCAAATAACGGGTTCTCCGGTTCACTTCCAGGGCAATTAGATGGTCTCAAGATCTTGATAACCAGACCAACGGATGGAGACCTTCTTGGTTATGTTGTTTCATCCATGTACACTGGTGTGGAACTGAACATGGCCTACAAAGGCCTGACTTATCAATTCGACACCCTGCGCTCGTACCACAGTGGAATTGATCTTTCACGGAACAATTTGACTGGAAATATTCCAGAAGAAATAGGACTACTTAAAGGACTTTCCATGCTAAACCTGTCACGTAATGGTTTGACGGGTGCAATCCCAAACAGCATAGGAAATATGAGCGGGTTGGAATCACTTGATCTAAGTTTCAACAACTTGAGAGGACGTATCCCAGCAACTTTAAACTCGTTAGACGCTCTGTCCGTAATGAACTTGTCCTACAACAATTTGAGTGGGCAAATCCCTACAGGGACTCGATTTGATACCTTGTATGCGGATGGTTTCACATATCTAGGAAACAAATATTTATGTGGTGCTCCTGATTCCATATACTGCACTATCAACGCTACCGTTCCCGTTGAAGAAGATCCTACAGTAGAAGATGCCCGTGAAAGGTGGTTATTCTATGGAACTGTGGCCACTGGATTTGCAGTAGGCTTTTGGGGACACTTTGGAGTTTTGTATGTGATGAAAGAGCAAATGAGGGTGAAGTATTGGAAAGCCGTCGATGAGATTGTACGTAGTATCTTAAAGGGCATTCATAGAATAAAGCACAATAAGGTGCATGCGCCACGTATCATGGAATAATGTCAGGCATATGTGTTTTATTTGTTATTTTCTTTCGTAGGAAGGGTAGTCCCAGCCTCTACATTACGATAAACCATGTGTGTATGCTGAGTATGATTGTATGTTTTGATAGCTTCCGAGAATATCATTAAACTCTATTACTAAAAATTCTTAAGATAACCATTTTTGGGTTTTAGAATCCATCTCTTAGTTTAATTGAATCAAATGAGTTAAGGTTATGAACTTATTATCTATTATTTATACATTCATGTATCATTATATTAATTACCATATATTATTATATTGTTTAAAAATAGAAACTAAATATTAAATAGAATATATAACTCTCAATTTAAACATTTATTAAGATTTGAATTGTAATATATAGTTTCTTTTTTTTCCTTGAGGTAAGTAACCTAAATAACATATGAGATAATGATAATAATTAATTAATATTAAGTTTTCCAATCAAATTTTCGTATTTAATTTTTGTCACCATTAATGGAAACATATTGTAAATATGTAGAGTCAAAAATTGATGTAGCAACCACATGAGAACAAATGAACATGCCATCTTAGCCATTTATGAAATTTGACTCAAATTCTAAATATGTACATATGAAATATATCATTCATAGTAAGAAATTTTACATATTAATTTCATCAGGTTTAATTAAAAAATTAGAAATTTTTCAAAGGTAATTTACTTTAAAAATAAAATTAAGTTAAATCCTCTTCAAAGAAATTGTGCCCTGACCAATTCTAAGTTTAGTCCAAATTAGTAGGTAATGTAATTTCAATTTCAATTTTAATTTTGAAATTTTTGTTGTTATTATCATTTTAATAAACTGTTTATATTTTACTATCATATTACTACAGATGAGCAACCGAACTTAATTCAATCGATTTGGATTTTGCACAGGGTCGAGCGTGTTTTCCTTGCTTCCAGTTTCTTTGTTAAATTATTTGCAACAGTGGCCATCTGGAAGGTGTGCACAGCAAGAAAGATGCCAATTTGCTCGGCCTCTGAATCGTCGGATTCTTTCAATTCCAAATCATGGATAGTGCAGGGCGTTGTGGCCGGAGCAGCCATAGCCATTGCCGCCGGTGCCGGAGCTTATATGGGTCGATTCAGAAAGTTTCGTACGCGTGTTGTTGGCATAATTCCCGCTCGCTTTGCTTCTTCTCGTTTTCCCGGAAAACCACTGGTCAATATCCTTGGAAAACCTATGATCCAGGTACCTATTACTAGAAGTTCCTATTTTTCACCCAAAGTTCTACTCTTTCGCTTTTTCCTGCCCTTTCTCTTCACGTTTTTGTTGATGTTAGTCAGCGCTTTGACCTGAACTCTGAAATGTTTAAGAGTTCTTTGGTTTCTGTGAAAGAGGGGAAATTTCTAGTTGACACCCAATTATTGCATCGTGTTTTCATCTTCTGTATCTGGAGTAACATTTTGTTAGGAAAACGGAACATCGGCTCTGACAATTCCATCTCCGACCATCAAAACAATTGGAAATGTTTCTAATAGGATAGTGTACTTATTGAACATATAATTGGTAGAGAAATGTTCCATCAAGGACCTTTAAAGGATCGAAGTTAAGATTTTCCCACTTGTAACAATAGATCCACAGAATTCATATTATATTAAGGGGGCTTGTGAACAGGCTTTGCACTTCGATATGGTCGGATTTATCTTTAGGAGGCGCGTGGATCCACTGCATACAACTACAACGTGCATAATTTTCTAGCATCATGTATTTGGATGCTTGCTACCAAATATGTTCTGATCACGCTTCTTTCCGACTTTCAAGTGAGGCCATTTTCTGGCCTATAATTTGTAAACAATGTTAAATACATGGAATCAGATGGTAGTGAAACGCTGGTAGATTATATTGACATACTGTTTATGTATAAAAAAAAATGCACTTCAATTTCGTAACTACCTTGATGGCATTCATGGGTGCATGATAAAGGACTAACAATTATGTCTTTTGACATAAGAATACCATATTCTCAACTCTCTACTCATGCCTTTAGCTACTTATCTACAGAGAACCTGGGAAAGAGCTAAACTAGCAACTTCACTGGATCATATTGGTATGTCAACATATCTGAGCTCAAATAACTTTTTAAGTTTTGACAAGGATTTAAAATGTTTTCCTGGGTAGCTCAGTCAAGGAATATATCTTTGGAGAAGTTATCCGCATTTCATTTGGCATGCTAGTGTATTTTCATTATTTGTTGATATAGATCTAAAATCTCCCAGTGGGGATTTTAGATGATGATTGCAAAAGAACTGTTAGCTGCTATTATCTATTCACATAATCATCTTGCTTAGTTGGTGTAAAGTAATTTTTTATGTCTTTTGGAACATGATTCTTTAAAGTGTTAATATTCTGTTCTTCTGCATTCATGTAGTTCGCCTTTTCTTTTCTGTTTTCTCTTTGGTTGGTTAGATTTTTTTGAGGCTGATGTTCCATTTCTTCCACACTTCATTTTCTGAAGAATAGAGCTGCAATCATCTTCTTTGTTGCAATTTTGTCAACATTCTAGCTAAAATTCATATGTCCTGGCATTTTCCTTGCGTGTTTCTATTTGTTAATTTTTTCTCACTGACTGGCTATTGGCAATACAGTGGTAGCAACAGATGATGAAAAGATTGCAGACTGTTGTCGAGGATTTGGTGCTGATGTGATAATGACATCTGAATCTTGTCAAAATGGTGCATTATTCGGTTACTGTTCTTGCTTATTTCGTGCCTCTAATGGAATTTTGCCAACACTAACAATAATCTATATTGTACAGGTACAGAAAGGTGCAATGAAGCACTTCAAAAGTTGAAAAAGAAGTATGATGTTGTAGTTAACATTCAGGGTGATGAGCCTCTCCTTGATCCTGAGATAATTGATGGGATTGTTAAAGCCCTGCAGGTGACGATTTTATTTTTGGTGCATATAACCATGTGATGTGAGTGGATGTTATAAAAATACTTTAGATCAATTTTTCCAACTTTTCTTTATCCAGAGATGTTTCTTCTGAACTAAATATATTCTTGAAATTTTGATGAAAATTTATCACTTTTTTACTTGATAGGGACGTTGAATAGTTGTTGCAATTAACTCTCTGAATGCAGGCAACCCCAGATGCAGTGTTTAGCACTGCTGTGACATCGTTAAAACCTGAAGATGCATATGACCCCAATCGAGTGAAATGCGTTTTGGATAATCGCGGCTATGCTATGTATTTTTCAAGGGGACTAATTCCCTATAACAAGTAAGTTTCAAGTATCTGCATATTGGGTTGCCTTTTATCAGTTTGTGTCTTCAATAATTGCCTTATTTAAAATATTTGGTGCCTGATCTCCAACTTGATACAGATTAGGAGAAGTCAATCCACAGTTTCCATATTTGCTTCATCTTGGAATACAGGTACAGAATTGGCATCTTCTTCTCTCCCATGTTTTTTCTGACTTGACTATGATGGTTGCTTAGTTGTTTTCGTTGCACATTACCCATTATATTAATCATCCTCAACATGTATGACACCGGTCCGTAATACCCAAACAGAGCTATGATTCAAAATTTCTGAAGATATATCCAGAACTTCCACCAACCCCTCTGCAACAGGAAGAGGATCTGGAACAGCTTAAAGTCCTTGAGAATGGTTACAAAATGAAGGTTCATTAACCTTATCTTGCCCTCTTGTTTTTTGGCTGACTTTTTCTAGTTTTAAAAGCATGGTATTCTCAATGTTCAAGTGTCCAAAGAAGATATACATCTAGCTAAAGCCTGTTGCCATCAGTTTGTCCTATTGATAATATGTCAACTCTTTGGGAGGCCTGGTTAAACAGGGATGTTGGTCGAGTTTCTTCGCCTGTTCTATCAGGGTTATTTAGAGTATTTTCCTTACTGTAAATTCTGGATTGTTTTATTTGGAATTTGAAAAGATGTCACAGATCTTCAAATTCTAAGAACTGTAAGTGTACCTGTTTATGTTTCCTTTCTTTTTAATTGTGTGAAATATTGTACCTTAATATCTGAAAGACATTGTTAAGAATTTCAATCTGCTGTCTAGAGGTTTAACAAGCACCATTCACAAGATCTCTTTCTCATGATGTGAATCATGTGGCTGTCACAAATACTAGATAGTTAATACTCCATTTGGTGCCAGATTTCTCTGGAAAATCCATGGAGATGACACAACCTTTGTCACATGTTAGATTCTCCTCACTTGCAAATTAGTCAGAATAAAGTATGAAGCTGCCCCAAAATTGACTTAAACAAACCAGGTTTTTTGGCTTAAATCATCATTCTTCATTGTTGAATTTACACAATCTGCTAGGCAAAATTAAATTTCTAGAAGGCGTACCGATATAGATTTAGATATAGATTTAGTTATATTAATTGCTCTATTTATGTTTAACCCCCTCGACATGTTGCAGGTGATCAAAGTTAACCATGAAGCTCATGGTGTTGATGCCCCGGAAGACGTTGAAAAGATAGAGACCTTGATGCGTGAACGCAATTTGGCTTAGCTCATGATTATTTCCGACCAGATTACCTCACAGTACACAAACTGCGAAAGAAAGAGAGATACTTCTCCCTTTATTAGTAATCTTTTCGAGTTTCATGATCTGTGTTATGTTCTTTTTTCATATAGTTGAGCCTTCAGTTAGGAAATTTTTAGGTTTCAACTGTTGGCTCGTCTTCTTGTAGGCCCTTAAGGTTTGTGCGTAAATAGGGAAGAATAAACTCGTTCCGTTTACATGTCAGGACTTTTGTCTGTAAAATGGTGAAATAGCCTTCTGCCTATTTTATACCTTTAGCCTTCAGAATATGTGAAACATATTATAAGTTTTGTACCTTCTACTTCCTGTTTGCTCCTCTCTAATATATTGCTTGTACTCAAATATATTTCATCTATGGTGGATGGGGTTGCCTTGAAATTTATTCGACTTTTAATTCCACATAAATTATTTCCGTATCACATTATCAAAATTGGAACTTTGGAGGCAGAGTCCAGGTGTTTATACGGTAGCTTTTCCAAGGCTTCGGGATTTTTAATCTAGGCAAGTAGGCAACATCAGCATGATGTGTGATTTACTCAATAATGAACAAGGTTTACGTGATTGGCCTACAAATTCTCGATAAGTATGCGTTTTATTTGACTTTAGAAATTAGAATTGTTTTTTATGTACATGTAACTTATTTTCCAAATGAATAGTTTTCCAATTTCTCGAGTTGCAACTTAAGCAGATGTTCTCACTCTTAAACATGGAACCAGTGATTTTGTCAATCAATATCAACTCCTATTTTTTCCATTTCTTATTATTTAATTAATATTAGATTATTACAATAAAATATGATGAAAATAAATATGAATCATTTATATTTACCAACAAGAAGTTTCCTAACTTATACGCGAAATTTTTCTTTTTTTTTTTTGTATTGGAGTTAAAAACAACTTTTAAACTTTCAATGAACGACGTCTAATCTCATAATATATGGGGACTCATCAAAGATCTTACTGTTATTTTTTACTGAAGCCTCTCACACACTTATGTTAACAGCAGTATCTTCTACAATTCTCCATTTCTAAACCAACGCGTCACAAAATATAAAATGAGTTACAAAAGCCATTAGGAGGGACAATACGCGATAAGAAAACTTATTTGAAGTTTGAGCTCTGAGGAATCAACACTTGGGAAGATCGGCTGGAGGAGGAAGCAACTTCTGATTGGGAAGCTTTCCATCCAAGACAAGCCATGCCATTTTCAATCCCCAGCTTGTGTGCACTTCCAGATGGCAGTGCATAAACCACACACCTGCCATACCCTCACCTCGTCAATAAACATCAAACACTACTTTTTTAACTTAAACATGGCATATAAATAATCCAGGTTTCTTAGCTTTGATTATTGTTGGAAATGTATATCCTCAGGCTGTGTAGTTTTGACATTGACTTGTCACTTAGAATTGAATTGCTTGCATAGTGTATAATGTGTATATACCAACCTGGGTTGTCGGCCAGGAACCTTATGGCAACCCACCCACCAGAAGGAACACCTACAGTGTTTCTTTCGATGGGATCAACAAGATTGAATTTTGAAGGATCTTTCTTGGGATTGAAGTTCCCAAAACCTTGGCCGACGACAAAGAAGTTGAATCCATGCAAATGAAGAGGGTGACTTTCTACACCGAGGATGCTGGTATCCTGCATAATGATCTCCACACTAGTGTTAAAAGGAAGAACCACTAACTTTGTTCCCCTGCTAACCATTGTATTGTTTGGTGGGTTGCCGGTGTAATTGAATGGAGATAATGGAGTTATTGGAAAATATGGAGCATAAACACCCTGTGATTGACCGGTAAAATGAGCTTGGAGAAGGGCTGTGGTTGGCATTACAAAAGATACATTATTGACAGAAGCTGCAAACATTGTTCCGTTTGGTCCCTGGCAGGTTTTATTTTTGGAACATGGGTTTGTTCCAAGGCCTACTGTGAAGAAAATTTGCCTGTCAACGTTTTGAGGCACATTTGCAGGGAACTGTGCATCCGCCAAACTGCGGAGTCTGCCAGTAAAATTTGTGGCAAATTGAGTGTCATTTAGAGCTGGTAAATTTGGTTTAAACAGTGGAAGTTGTTTAGTAGAGAACCCTGATTGACGGGTTTTGGGTGATGTTTCATATTCCATGATACCAGCAACAGTAGAATTGTCAAAAGTTCCTTGGCCGGTGACATAAGGTCTAGCAGTCATGAAAAATGTGGCGTTTGGGTGCTGAGGTTTGGTCTTGAGTAGAACATTTGTGGTCTGTCCTGGAGCAACGAGGATTGTCTCTGTATCAAAAGGCTTTACATAAACAGCATCGGCTTCAACAACGGTTACTGTGTGCTTTGCTATGCTAAAGAAGAGCTCATCATTCAGTGCTGCGTTGATGATTCGAAGAAGGTAATTCTTGCCAGGCTTTACCTTCAGCTTGAAAGTGTCTGCAAGTGAAAGGAAAATAGAGGAAAAAAAAGCTTCAAATGCGAAGGGAAACGAGATGGCTTACGCAGCCGCAGCTAGTTACTACAATCGAGTTTTCTACCTTTGGCTGAGCAGTTATAAAGTGGCCCTGGAAGTCCATTAATGGTATAGGCGTCAGAGACATTTGGTCCTCCTCCGGTTTGAAGTGCCTGGCTAATTACTGCCTCAGGGTCGGCATTGAACCACTCCCCTGCAATTTAAATGTTGCTATTACGTCACCATTTTGGGCTGCTACAGAGAAAAATGTATATTCAAGCCTATATGTAATTAGTCCATTACCAAAAACGATTGGCACTTCCTTGTGAGGTCTTGCGAACGGATATGGTACGCCGTGTTTGGGAAGAATGACCAGAGGGCCATAGACAGATGATCTTAGCCATGAAGCATGAGCATGCCACCAAAGGGTACCCCTTTGTCCCACAACGGTATAGTTATACACAAAACTTTGTCCAGTTTGTATAGGACACTGAGTTATGTATGCTGGTCCGTCGGACCACCCAGTTTGAAGCTGTCTAATTCCATGCCTGTCTCATCCATTGAAACAATATGAAAATTGCGAGTTAGCTACAGGATACAATTGCAGTATATATGGCGAACGGTAATGTTCCTTACCAATGAATGGTTATATTGTTTTGGATGTGGTTAACCACTCTAATAACAAGTCTGTCACCTTCCCTAGCTACAATGCGAGGCCCTGGAAACTGCCCATTAACGGTTACCATGCTCTTAGTGTGGCACAGGCGTGAGACATTGCGCAACGAAATCTGAAAATTTTCGGTGACGTATGAGCACATGAAAAAAAATAGAGAAATGACAAATATCGAAAATGAAACCCTACACTCTTCTAGCTAATATAGCACATACGTCTAACTTATAATGCCTGGTGATGGCAAATGAAGAATAGGGAAGAAGAAACAAGGTGGCAAATAAGAAGACAGAAAGTGCAGCAAATGCTGGTGATGTTCCCATCCTGTTTCTAACTTATCTGATCACAGGAAGGGCTAGGATTGCAACGAGTACTTGACCCTAAGAGGTTGCTAGTTTTGGGCTCAATATAGCTTATAGACTAGCATATATATAGATACTAGTGAAGGGGTGTTGGGTTGATTAGGTGACTATAGTTTTATTATACCGAGTCTGTAACAAGGCTAGAGTGCAGTTTCCGTCACCTTTCTGTTCAAGTCAAACATCCCAGTCTCTCATTAAAATAACATCCTACGTCTTATGTTCCATGAATAGAATTATAATATGTTTCTGTTTATTGTTATTTTGCATGCTAGCTGATATATTACCAACCTAAAGCTTTCACAGTCCCGGTAATTGCATACTAAATTTTTAAGCTTCAGAGTTTTAAGATATTAACCGAATGTAGTTGATGTGTAATAATTAATCAAATCTCTACCGAAGCTCATTACCTGATAGACACAAAGATTTAAGATGCGGGATTACTCCTAATATCAGTATGAAAAGGAATTCTAGTTCTCCTAAGCTGTATTGCTTGTTGATAAAGCAAAGAAACCGCAGCTGTCGTTTTGGAGTCGAATGTGTGCTACAGTTCGCTTTCCCTTTTTTTGTTATCACATCAAATGTAGATCATACATGAACACTAAGGAAACCCCTTTTGAAGCAATTTTCTCTCAAGCAAAACGTACTAACTACCAGAAGTATATGCGTAGAAGAGGAATTTATATATATTAAGGTGTGGTTTGTCATTTTATATCTTAAGTCGACGTTAGAGGACATGGACACATTAATACTGCATATCTCAAGATTATCAGGGCTGCGTGTGTGCTTTTCCACAAACTTGGAACACAAGTGTAATACTTTATTAGTGAAAAATTAAATTGCTCAGAATTAAAATTATTTGTTGATACTAAAAAATGTAAATTCTGTCAAATTTAGGAGTCTTAAAATCAAGTGAGAATATAAAAAATTGACTAATTTTATGTGACAAAAATATAATTGGACTTAAAATACTCTTTACAATAATCTAACTTCCTTCGCAAGAATTGGGTTGGAGCACCCTATTCTTATTAGGGTGTTCCAATCCTATGTCACTTAATCTAGTTCACATATTTATATATAGACCCTATATAAATATATAGATGCAATTTAATAGAAGAGGGTAGAAACTGGTTAATCGGAAGAGAAAATTCGATCCCCTAAAATTATCATACGGTGACTAATTACTTCTACATCATGTGTAATTTTTGTCCTTATTCAAATCATGACAAACATTGAACTTTTTACTAGAGATGCATACATTACTTAGATATTTTCATCCTCTCGTTGCCATAGTCGAGCTCATACTATTCTATATGATAACTTAGAAATTGGCAGAGATAATGGAAGAAATTAGCTTACAACTTTGCATATTAGCAGTTTTCTAAGCAAGTCCAAATCTTTTTATTCTTCATGTCCGGTGAATTTGCCTCTCTAAATCTTTTTTGTCCATCTCAAGTCATTTATTTCAAAAGAATTTAGCTAATTTTGCCTTCAATTCTTTAATATAATCTTTTTTAGACTTGTAACTAACTTATCATCTACATACAATATCAAGATATTAAAATCATTATCACCAAACTTTTTAAAATATCTACAAGGGTTTGCATTAAATATGTTGTATACAAGGCCAATGATGGAGTTAAAATTTTTATACCAACATCTCAACACATGTTTAAAACCATAAAAAGATTTGATCGACCTACAAATTAAGTTCTTTTTGTCTTCTCAAAACCTTCTAATTAGAGTATATAAGTTTCTTCTTCAAGATCTCTATGAAAAAAAGAGAATTTTTCATATCCAATTGTTCTAGATATATGTTAAACATAATACAAATTAATAAGACTACTTTAACTGTATTAATTTGAACCATAAAAGCAAATATTTTATGAAATTAAATTCCTTACTTTTTAAGCATATTATTTTATCATAGTTTAAGGTTTCAAGGTACCTTTTTTATTGACACTTAATAGGATATATATAGCCATAAAAGCAAATATTTTATGAAATTCAATTCCTTCTTTTTAAGCATATCATTTTATCATAGTTTATAATATATATATATATACACACACATAAAGAATACAACATAGATTAGGAAACAAATCTCCTAATCCTACTAAACTAGGAATCTAACCCTATTTGAGGATCCCTTATTTTTAGGGATCATAATACATATCATATATCTGATATTTATCTCCTATGTTTAATATTTATCTAATACAGTATCTATACTTATTAGAACAGATTCTCACACTCCCCCTCAAGCTGGTGAATGGTAATTTTCCATTCCCAGCTTGGATACAATATTCTCAAATATTGAGCTACTCAATCCTTTAGTAAGCATGTCAGTAAGTTGTCCCTATGTTGGCAGATACGGACAGACCACCGTCTAACTTCTCCTTGATGAAATGTCTATCCACCTCAATGTGCTTAGTCCTATCATGCTGAACTGAGTTGTGGGCTATGCTTATTGTTGATTTATTATCGCAGTAAAGCCTCATAAGAGCATCCCATTTAATCTTTAAGTCTTCTAGAATGACCTTCACCCAAAGCAATTCACATATACCTTATGCCATAGCACGAAATTCTTCTTCTCCACTAGATCGTGCTACCACCCCTTATTTTTTACTTTTCCATGTAATCAGATTCCCTCCAAGAAAGGTACAGTAACCTGACGTAGATCTTCTATCCACTACTGATCCTGCATAGTCAGCATTGGTATATGCTTCAAGTGTCATATCTCCATTTCTATTGAACAAAATCTCTCTTCCTGGAGTTCCCTTAAAGTATTCCAAAATTCTATGTGCTGCCTATAAGTGAACTTCTTTAAGACTATTCATACACTGGCTTACCATGCTTACCGCATAGGCTATATCAGGTCTAGTATGAGCCAAGTAAATTAATCATCCTACAAGTCATTGATACATCTCCTTATTGACTGGAACATCTTCCTCTGCTTTTCCCAGCTTAAAGTTCAGCTCCATAGGTGTAGTTGCGGGTTTACATGCAGCCTTCCCTATCTCCTTAAGTAAATCAGTAACATTCTTTTGTTGGGATATAAAAATACCTCTCCTAGAGTGTGCTAATTCAATTCCGAGAAAATACCTTAACCTTCCCAAGGTCTTAATCTCAAACTCCTTAGCTAAACAATTACTCAAGATCTGCTACTCTATCTTATCATCTCATATAAGTATGATGTCATCCATATAGACTAATAATACTGTTACTTTCCCTGTGGCTGGATGCTTGATGAACAAGGTGTGATCTACCTGACTTTGTTTACATCCTATAGATAACATGACTCTTGCAAATCTTCCGAACCAGGCCCGTGGGGACTGTTTCAATCCATACACTGTTTCAATCCATAAAAAGCTTTATTCAGCTTATATACAGTATTGGTGGCCACTTTTGCTTCATACCCCGATGGGACCTCCATGTAAATCTCCTCTGTGAACTCCCTATGCAGAAATGCATTCTTTACATCAAATTGTTGTAGTTCCCAGCCACAGTTTGTTGCTAGAGATAAAATTACTCTAATTGTATTCATCTTATCCACAGTCGCAAATGTCCCTAGATATTCAATCCCATAAGTCTGAGTGTATCCTTTGGCTACTAACCTTGTCTTATACCTTTCAATTGACCCATCAACCCTATATTTTATTGTATACACCCATTTGTAGCCCACCGGCCTTTTTCTACCAAACTCCAGGTTTTATTCTTTTTTGGTGCCTCCATCTCCATATCCATGGCTTGTTTCCATTTTTCATTAGACAATGCTTCAGATAAGGTTGTAGGAATAGTTGTGGTATTGAGGTTTACAAGAAAGGCTTTAAATGTTGGTGAGAAATTTTGAAAGGATATGTAGTGTGAGAGTGCATATAACAGCCTTTTAGTGCATGTTATGGTTCCTTTTCTAATGGCAATAGGTTGATCGTGTTCTTCCTCACTAATATGCACTTCAGTTTCAGTTTACAAAGTAGGAAAATCAGAAATTGTTACCTCATTTAAGGAATCTAGTTTAGATTCTTGTACATACATAGATTCTGGATTAACCTGTTTCTGCCTTGATTACACCTTTCCAAATCTCACATCTCCATAAGCAGATTTAGGTTTAGAATTGGGTTTGGTTTCAGTTTTAGTAGATTCTGGTTAAGCTTAAGGTATTTGACTGATTTGACTAGGTTTAGATATAAGTAAAGGATCATTTTCCGACACTCTAAGAAAGAACTCCTTATCTTCCTTGAGATTCTCCCCCTGAAGATAAGGTTGGACAAAAAAGGCTTCTTGTTCATTAAAGGTGACATCTCGGGACACATGAAATTTCTTAGAAGGAAGATGATAGCACTTATACGCTTTTTGAGTTGATGAATACCCTACAAAGATACACTTCAATGCTCTAGGATCCAATTTCCCACGGTCTTGGCTGTGAATATAAACAAAGGACACACACCTAAAAATGCGAGGTACACGATTATATGTAGTAGATATATGTGGGTAGAATGAAGATAGTATCTCCATTGGACTTTTGAATCCTAGGACTCTAGAGGGTAGTCAATTAATGAGATAAGTGGTCGTTAGGACCGCTTCCCCCCAAAAATATTTTGGTACATTTTTCTGAAATAACAATGCTCATATTTGGTCTAAAATGTGTCCATTTTTCCTTTTTGCCACCCCGTTTTGTTGAGGAATTTTGACACAAGAATACTCATGAACTATCCCTTCTTTTTTACAAAAGAGAGTAAGAGTTTGGTTGAAGTAGTCTTTGACATTTTCAGATCTAAGTTTCTTGATTTGTATACCAAACTGATTTTTTACTATAGAGATGAAATGTGGAAGTACAGAACTCACTTCAAACTTGTGTTTGAGCAAGAAAGCCTAGGTAACTCTAGTGCAATCATCAATAAAAGTTACAAACCACCATGCCTCTAACACATTTGAAACAACTGAGGGACCCCAAATATCAGTATGAATAAGTTGGAAAGGAAAAATGCTTCTTTTATTGCTAATAGGAAAAGGTATATGCTTGTGTTTAGTAAGTTCACACACCTCACAATGAAGACTCTTGAAATCTAGATTTGTAAACAAACCAGGAAACAAAGACTGAATAATCCTAAACGATGGATGACCTAACCTATGATGATGTAAGAAGATTTTTTCTTTATTTGTCAATACTGATTCAGACAAGAATGAGTAGGGTGATCTGCTCCTCTATAGGTTTGATCTATTAGTTTCCTTAAGATAGTAGAGGCCATCCCATTCTCTAGCACTTCCTATCATCTTCCCCGAATCTCTCTCCTGAAATAAGCAATGATTAGAGTGAAATGTAACGTTACAAAGTAAATCAAGTGTGAGTTTCTTCACAGTTATTAGATTTGTGGCTAGCTTAGGGACATGGAGAACATTTCTCAATGTTATTTATAGGTTTATTTTGACATCTCCTATGCAGGATATTGTTGCTAAGGATCCATCTGTTGTGGTTATCTTCTTATTGCTTGGGTAAAGGGAATAGATAGAAAAGAGTTTGTAGGAATAAGTCATGTGATCAATAGCTCCTGAATCCATAGTCCAAGATTGCTGAAAAACTTTATCTGAAACATTTAATCCAGTTGAACACATACCTGAATGCACAAAGGTGAATGTACTTGCAGATTTGTTTATGTTGCTAACAAGTGCTCTCATCTTTTCTACGTCATCTTGGTTAAAACCCTTTGTGTCTTGTCTGTCTTCCTGTTGGGATGCACTTGTAGCAACCTGCACTTGTCCATTACCCCTAGGTTGATATCCTTTCTATCCTCATTCACGGCTAAGAGTCTTTCCATGCAACTTCCAGCACTTCTTGTCTTGTATGACGTGGCTTTTTGCAGTAACTACACCACAAGTCATCACGATTTTGGGACTTGGATTGACTCCCCTTTTCGGTTTCTACATCAAATCTTTTCCCAGCCTACTTTTCACTCCTAGATACCATAGCTAAACATCAAAAGGTTAAGAATTAAGCATCAAATTCCTCCTACTCTCTTCACTTCGAATAATAGCCACTACCTTATTAAAGCATAGAAATTTCTACTTTCTGAGTACTTGGATCCTTATTTGATCAAACTCAAAATTTAATCCAACCAGAAAGTCATAAACTCTATCCTGTTCAAAGAACTCCTTTAGTATAGCAGCATCATCTGGACACTTGGTCTGAATCACTCAATAATGATCAAGTTCCTGCCATAATGACTTCAGCTGATTGGCATATTCTGTCACAGAATTATTCTCTTATTTAGAGGCAACAATCTTGACTTTCACTTCATACACTTGAGCTGCTTCCCTAGCTTTTGAGTACATCTACTGAATTGAATCCCAGATATCTTTAGCTGTAGCCATGAACATCACCATATCATTTATTTCAAGCATCACTGAGTTCCAAAGTCACGCTATGATCAATGAGTCCTCCTCATCCTATGCCTCAAAACCTAAATCTTCTGGCCTCGGTCCAATTCCTAACAAGTGACTGATCTTCCCCTTGCCTTTCAAAATAGTTTAAACAAGTTGTGACCACTTAAGATAATTTTTTCCATCCAATTTGTAGGCAGTTTGAACGATCTGTAACTCTACCGAAGATTAAGTCTAGGTTACTTCATTTGATGAAGCCACAGTTATTGAATCAGTCTCTTTGGTTTCTGTCATTGTTCTTACCGAAACTAATAGTGATGAAGGTCGATTCAGGAACAAAGGAACAAGGATTTCGGATAAAGAAGAATAGAACAACAATAAAGGCTTTAATCAGCGATGAAGGCTGATGTAGGAACAAAGGAGAAGGATTTCTAAGAAAGAAGAAGAAGAGAATAGCAATGAAGGCTCAATCCCCTCTTTATTTTTCCCAGAAAAATTCGAGCCTAAAGCTCTAATACCATATCACAGTTTAAGGTTCCAAGGTACCTTCTTTATTGACACTTAATAGGATATATATATATATATACATAAAGAGTACAACATAGATTAGGAAACAAATCTCCTAATCCCACTGAACTAGGATTCTAACCCTATCTGAGGATCCCTTATTTTTAGGGATCCTAATACATATCCTATATCTGATATTTATCTCTTATGTTTGATATTTATCTAATATAGTATCTATATTTATTAGAACAGATTCTGACACATTTCACTACCAATCTTACATGATGTTGCTCCATTTGATTATTACCATTCTACTTTATTTTGAAAACTTGTTAATTGACTATTGATCTCTTTTCTTATAATAATGATACAAGTTCTCAAGTGTATTTTTATTCGAATTTCTTTCTACATTATTACTATTCATTGAGAGGCATTTGAACTTTTAAGTGCTTCTCAGAGAGGTAATGACTCTCTATTTTCTATTACACGCTAATCTTTATTATATAATCTAAATATCAATTTAGTGGTCTTTTTATACAATCAGATCATTAAATCTCTAAAGTTTTAGACTCATCTAGTTATCCAATATATTACTCTAGTGTTGGTTTAAAAGAAGTTTATAATTCCTTTTCCACTAGTAAAGTAATCTTTAAACTTCTTTTTAAAATATTGTTATCTTTTTCTTCCTTTTTTAATTCTTCTACAAAAGTGACGTCCCTTCTAAAATGACCTTCCAGACAGTAGGATCTCACAAGTAATACCTTTTCACTCTATCAACTTATCCTAGTTGTACTAGTTTTTGGATTTAGCTTCTTGATTTTTTTGCATTATTCATCACATACACAAGACTTTAAAATATATGGAGGTTGGAACATTTCACCGATTTTTCAGTTCATATCTCCACAAGTGCCATCAACTTTAGTGAAATTGATGGAACCTTATTTAATATTTAATAGGTGATATTGACTACTTCTACTTGGAAAGCCTTATTTGGGCGGATCTAACTATTAACATTGCTCTTCTTCTTTAATATAATGTTCTATTTATTTGCTTTGCTACTCTATTGAGAAGTGTATATAATAATAAATTGACTTTTGATGCCTTTTTGCTTAAAAAATACATAAAATTAAATGTTAGTATATTCTCCTCCATTATCCTTCTTTTGCTAGAATGAAATCAATGTGTGTTTTGAAAATTTTGAAAACTGAAAACACTTGTACTTTCTTCTTGATAAGATTTACCCAACATTTCCTAAAATAATTATCAATGAAAGAGATAAAGTACTTTACTCCTCCCAAAGGTCGAACTGGTGCTTTCCATATATTGTAGTGAACCTATTGAAGAATAACATTGATTCTTGAATATAATGTGTTAAATTTCACACGATATTATTTACTCATAACATAATTATCACAAAATTTTAGCTATATTTCTATGAGTCTATTAAATAACTTTCCTTAGTAAGGACCTTTGTTTCTTGTTTACATATATGTCCTAGAATTTGATGTCGTAATATTTAGGATCTTTCAATTGGATTGCTTGAAGTATTAAATAATTAAATATTGCTACATTTACTAATGGCTTTCTCTTTAATTTACACGTTTGCATTTATCTTTTCTCTCTTTATATTTACAAGTGCTCCTCGAATTATCTTTAAAATATTATTGATAATCTTTTTTTGTACCCAAGATCATCTAGTTATCTAAAGACAACATGTACCTCTTTCAGGTGCTCCATGTGTTATAACTCTCGAATAATACAACTTATGGCATCATACATCTTCAGTTTGGTGGTTCCAATATCAACATTTAAAAGGTAATCATCATATCTATACACAAATCTTCTTGAGATATGTTCATAATAATAGAATCTTTCTCTTCTAGAAGTCATATGAAAAGTAACTCTTGAAACCGAAGAAACATATATTAAGTAATAACTTCTTATTTTCAGTTATTATTGTTGCTTCATAACAAATATCATTAACATCAATCGAATTAATTATAAAATTTTCTTAAGGATTGGAATTTTTATAATTTAAATTTCAACAATCCTTTTTGGAAAATGACCTTTTCTTATTACAGTTATAGCATTTTTAATTCTTTTTTTGCTTGATTTAATCTAATATAATTTAAGTTCCCACTTAAACAACATTTTGTTGATCTTCCTCTTTTTGTCGTCAAGGCTTGAACTTATTGTGATCATTATTAAAGACTAGGTAGTTTATAAAAATATTATTGGTTAAGTTGATAATAAGTTGATCAAACGAATCAGGTTAAACTTTGAAGTGGAAGTTCTATGTGTTCATATGGCTTTATTATATAACCTAAAAATGTGAGCTGAGAGATCAAATTGTTAATCTGCTTGGTTCCCAAAGTGGATTCTGACATTCGAAGAGTATAAAGTTTCCTCTTAAGAAAAAATTTATTGTAGAGTGACTTAGTCTTGTATAGCTTTATGAGATAATGTCATATCTCTTTTATTATTTTTCTTTTTCCTCTACTCTTGGTAAAAAAAAAAACTCTCACTATTTTACGAAAATAATAATTATATACATAAATAGTATATAATACTTTCAAAGAATGAATAATATCTTACTCATTTTCTAATGTAGAGGATCTACTTATAATAACAACTATGGAGCATAGGGTAAGTAGATATAGACACCCTAATTAGATTGTAATATGACTTATTATAATGATTAGGTAGATAATGGAAGAGCATAAGTTAATTAAAATTGAAAGAATATATCATATAAAATATTATGTAAGAGTAAAAAGATGATTTACAATACAAGCATTATCTAACTGTATATTATTTATTGTTATTAGTTTGTAATTTGGAACCTATGAGATTGATATCCTCAGAAGCACTACTATTGAATATTTGAATTTATTTCTTGATATATGAAACAAGAAGATGGATATGTATTTATAGATGAATCAAACTAATTATAATTTTTATTATAATTATCTCATATTTAAATATTTTCTTTTATACAATAAACTATTTAACTTTAGGTAGATATTTTATGAATAATATTTGTAATTTTCTAATATATAGATATTGTAAAAAATGTCTATACTCTTCTAACATAGGTGGTGTTTTGATTTTAATATTGTATTTTTACAATCAGACTTACACTTGAAATAAGAGTATGATTAAAACAATTCTTTTTCAAGAAAAACAAGACCATGATTAAATATGTATCATATAAATTAAAACAAATTAGTACGACAAAGCATTAAGTGGATGAGACCATCAAGTTAGAATTAATGCAAAAGTTAATAACCCACTTGGCCAAGCAAGCTCATGAAATTAGTTACTAGTTCTTTCCTTACTGAAGCGTAACCGAATACAAAAAGACTAAATTCATTACTAATGCCACCAAGCAATGGCATCAAGCATATAAAAGTTGGCGGAGATGGAGATTGTTTATAAACTTAAACACCTGTTTGGACTTCGGATTGATAAAAATGACCTTCACAAATTTATAAAGAAGCCATTATATCTGAATTAGCCAAAAGAACATAGATTAAACAACGACCTGAATTAGCCAAAAGAACATAGATTAAACAATGACATCTTCATTGTATTTCTTTTTTGTATTTGATTTATTACAATTTAAATCATATCAAATAACAACAAGCTGCCAAGTGTTCTGCTTCTATTAAAATAATGACTTATAATATTTCAACAATTCCATTATAACCGAGTTTCAACTTATGAATTATAATCCTCCTCATTCTTGTGTTAAAGATTAATATATGAAGCTAAGTTTAAAATTTCATCACAAAGGTATTTAATTATAAAAAAGTACTCATAAAATAAGTTCTCTATGTTACCCACCATTTACAAAATGTTAAAAAAAGAAGTAAGGAAAGATTAAAAGAGAAAAGTGGGAGGCAGTCAAATAAAAAAATGGAGAGGCAGCGGCAAAACAAAAAGAAAAAGAGGGGATATATGATTTCATCAATTAGAGATTTAGAGAAATAAATTATTTCTATTTGAGCTAAAATTTTAATATGTTGTTCTTGAATGTGCAACATTTACATGGATGTGTCAATTAGGTGGTTTGTGGACTTTGGTTGCCCTCCAAGATGATATAAGCATAAATTGTAGAAAGAATTATGCAAAACTTTTTTACCGATATTCCTGATTACTAATTAGGAAATCTCTATCAAGATTGTAAAATCGCTCGAGAGATTTCTATTGGTCAATGAAATGGGATGGTACGAGAAAGAATTTTTATGCAAACATTAATTGGTCATGTATTAACAGGTAAGATATATATGGGTCTACA
This sequence comes from Erythroxylum echinodendron, assembly GCA_027575705.1. Classification (NCBI taxonomy): domain Eukaryota; kingdom Viridiplantae; phylum Streptophyta; class Magnoliopsida; order Malpighiales; family Erythroxylaceae; genus Erythroxylum; species Erythroxylum echinodendron. The sequence goes on along the minus strand of JANZXR010000172.1, from coordinate 48,654,653 downwards.
ATGCATTGCCGTTTGAAATTATTAATAAATATGTTTCCAATAATGAAGAAAATTCAAAAGAATTGACAAATCAAATCAAAATCTAAGTTTTTTTTAATCCCGACTAGGAGAGTGAACAGGGAAATTTCATATGACCCAATATATTTGACAAGTCACACTATATGTCAATCTAAATGAAATCGTAATAAGTAATTTGTTATTTTATTCCCTCTTGTTGCTTAGATTGATATACTCTTTAGGGAGCTTTATTATATTATAATTCACTATATTGTTGGTCATGTTTTGATGCGTGATCCCTAAATTATTAGAAGGACTGAACATTAGTGTATTTATTATTTTCAAAATAGTGAAAATCATTTTAGTAAACTAGTCTCATAATTTTTCCGTCACACTAGGAGTTTTTTAGTGTTAAAAATTCTAATACTTGTTGATTTATACTTTTTATGTGTTGATCATGGTTTGGAAATGCTATATGTTGTTTGATATATTTATGGAGCCTATATTATTTTTGTAGGGGAGAAAACAAACTATTAAATTGCTTTCGTTTGTATGTGGAACATTTATGTGTTTGATCTTTCTCGAAGCAAGTAGAACCAACGCATTAGCTACCATTCATTTACTTCAACTCTATAAATCTATATTTATTAGACTTTGTCTAACTTAGCTCTGATATCAATAAAAAGATTTTGTGAGGACTAAGGGAGAAATTGGAACGAATCTAAGTGAATCCATAGTGAAATTGGAACGAATCTAAGTGAATCCATAGTCAACTAGTATATTATATCTCAACTTAAAATTTCTAAATAATGAGATATAATTCATATCTTTGTATATAACTTGCTTCATTCTTATATTTGTTTTCAACCTAAAATTACTCCCTTTATAAATTTCAAACACTTTGCAAGATGGAGAGTAGCTCATTTACCAACTTTATAAAATTGCCCGTGACTATTATAGTTGAACACCCCTTATACAGATTCTGTAACAACCCACATACATGGCAAATAAATTCCTATACAAACAGTCACGACATACATTTCTATTCATTTATAGGGATTTTCATCACATATTTTTCTATTCAATGCTACACATATATATATTACAAAATTTCATATTATTTAATATTATCATTTAAAAGTAGTATTACATCTTTATATTTTACATGTTAATCCAAAAGGAAAACATACAATTTCCTTTATTACGTATACAACTATTCTTTAATCAAAAGATACATCCAAAGGTACTTTTACTCCTAGCTATTGGCCTTGGCCCTGCAGATGTTTCCTGTACCTTACTCCTATGAACTAAACTTACACAGATTAACACTCTTGCTAAGCTTAAAGCTTAATGGGAAAAACACTTATTTTGTATGACCACTCACAGCAGTCATTCATCAAGCACACATATTTATAAATATCATAACTCACATACCATAAATTCACATTCATGAACCAAACATTGATATTCAACGCTCATATAAATAATGATGGCATACTTAAGCAAAGTATGTAATGAAAATATGCTTCAACATATTATCTATATACTGAAAATGCACATTTATAATCTAAATATTGATATTCAACACTCATTGATACAAATTATCAATACAAACACAAATGATTATCAATACCAATTATTTATGTTGTCATGTAGCATTTTTTATTTATAACCATTTGCTTTACTTTCTATGTTAGATCTATACATTTGTGTAGGTGTAGACAACGAGAGCTGTAGATATCTAAAGATATCAAAATTGTGAATACTTGAAAATATCAAACTGTGGATACCCGACGGCATCAAACTATGGAGACATTATAGTCTCAAAATGAAGACGCCATTAGTGTCAAACTGTAGTAGCTGCACTTTAACCTTATAGATAGGCCTATCTATCCACCACCAAGACAATAACGTAGGCATTGTAACATTTTTTTTAACCACTTGCTAATTTCATAATTCATATATTGACAAGTCATACGAAATACATTTCAAATAAAATATGTATCTGTGTTTATACATGCAAGTCATAACTTACCATTATTAGAAGAGTGTCAAAATCACACTTGTATAATCATACTATACAAATATGAACAATAAATATTTATACAAATCATTTATGTACATGTAAGTTTTATTTGGAATGTCTTATGGTCAATCTTAAATTCAAATATTCAATCACTCAATTCATATATAGTAAGTCCTACTTTATTTATTTCTAGGTATTTGAAAAGTTTTATACACATCCAAATGGTTTTGGATAAGATTCAGTAAAAATTGGAAATAAAAACATGCTCAAAATAGTGCAATTTGGGCTAAGCCCACGATGGTCTAAAAATAGGCAAACAATCAGTCCAGAAGCAAATCACATGACGAAATCTAGTTGTTCCTTAATATGCATATAGAAAACATTCGAAATAGGTTTTGAGATCTTCCATACATTTGTCCCCTTATGTCTCTAGTTTTCATAGAGCCAATAATCTGATCATTTGAACTTCCCAATCATGAGATATAGACCAAATATTAGAAGGTCCTCCAAAACAAGGGCAACATTAGGTCACCATTTTCGATCCCAATTTTCAATGTCATAAAGCTAGAATTAAGTTAGAGCCTCTTCTAAAGATTTTTAGTTCTATGTCTTATGTTTCATATGCAACTAAAATTACCCAATTTAAAAGTTTGTAGGCTGAGTTATGACTCAAACAATGTGACTGGTTCAAATAAACCTAAGATAGAATTCCACTATACAATACTCTTTCGTCATATACAACCATTTTCATGCAAAGTAACACCAAAATAACACCAACAATCATCCTAGCAACCATCCCATATGCAATGAATCTTTACATCCATTCAAACTAAGATGAATTCTAACAAAAATTTAAAATATGAACGGAAGAATTAAATCATCTAGGCAAACAACTTACAAGATTTAATGATATTATAGCACTTTTATATATTCTATGGATATATGTTATAAGAATTACAAATGAATTATAAATTCAATATGAAAAAACAAATAATTGAATCAAATATATAATCTATTTTATAATTTTTGTTGAACTTGTAATCTAAAGTGTTCATGCCTTAATTTGAATTGGGATTTTTATTTTATTTCAACTATATAAAATTAGACTTGAATTTGTCCTTTTACTTTTGTTCTGGAGCAAACAATATTAGTATATGAAATTAGATATAGGATTTTACAAAATGTTATGAATGTCATATCAAAATACTTTTTAAAAACTAATTTTTATGTCTAAAAATGAAGTTAAATTTAGTTAATTGAGTTATTAAATAAAAGATTTCAACTAATTTTAATTATAATTATATATAGAGACTATATTTTAATTATATAAATTAAAAACTATTATATGGTATTAACAAGGTTTTATGTTGTACTATTATCAAAATCGGTATAAATTATATTTGCATCTTTGTTTAAAAATTACTCTTTATGTTAAATGCTCATTGAGTGCTTTCATTCTCAAACTTTATTCTTATATTTGCATTTAATTCATTTTAAACAATTTTAATTTATTTGTAGGATTTATCTATTTTAAATATATAATTTTGACACACAAATCCAATTTTAAGTTATTAATAAATTAAAATAATAAAACAATAGCATTATTATGAGTGCTCACTCTTTTTTATTTTCTATTTATATTAAAATTTTATTGAATTTATTCCTATATTTATGAAATGTGGAATAATTTTTATAAAGATTTCCTCGTTAAACAAATAATAATAATTTATTTATTTAATATAATATAGTATACTATAATATAGAGGACTTTTATTTTTTTAAGATATAAATTTTATAATAAACAACTAAATTCAATTAAATAAATTTAATTTTTATAATTTAAAAAAATTCAAAACAATATCTAATATTAATCGATATGATTACTATATCTTATTAATACCAGAATTAACATAAAATCTTCTACCGTATTCATGATGTTGGTTTTGCAACCTCACTTGGGTATCACATACAAATGGATTTGTTATTATAATGTTGGCTTTGCAACCTCACTTGGGTATCACATACAAATGGATTTGTTATTATTTTATTACTTTTAAAGGAAAAATCATTGAAATTTAAAGTTGCTGAAATGTGCAATAACACATGTACGGTCGATTGAGATTCTACAAATAAGGTTCTCCTACTCCTACAATTAAGTTGGAAAATATATATAACAGTAAAAATAGAGAGACAAAAATCAAGAGGACCACAGTCACCGGCAATCATCAGCCTCATCTATTATCGCTTGCCTTCACCAAACTCCAAACGAACACTTCCCAATTACATCACTTCTCTCTATCGCCTCTCTTTCCGTTCAATTCCCATGGCTACAGTACTCGATTCCATCACTCGCTCCTCCGTTTTGCTTTCGCCGGCGGTCCCGCCGATCTCCGCCTCTGCATCTCCAGTCATCCGTAGATCTCTCCGCTTGCCGCAGTCCGGAGGCCTTAAGCTTCGCTTCCTTTCATCCTCATCCTCCTCCTCTCGCTCGATGGCTACCATTTCTTCTCGTCCTGGACGCATCGTCTGCGAGGCTCAAGAAACCGCTACTCAAGGTGATTCAGGATTTTTTTTATGGGTTTATATAATTTTTTTCTATCTTCTTTTTCAAAAATAAGTGACTTTAGCGTAATCTTTCATCCTCTCTAATTTGATGAAGTTTTTTTTTGGAGCAGTGCCTGCTGTTACTGATGCAACATGGGATTCGCTTGTTCTTGAATGTGATAGCCCTGTTCTTGTTGAATTCTGGGCTCCGTGGTGTGGTCCTTGCCGTATGATTCACCCCATAATCGATGAACTTGCAAAGCAATATGCTGGTAAGCTTAAATTCTACAAAGTCAATACTGATGAGAGCCCCTCTGTTGCATCACAATATGGAATCAGAAGCATCCCCACTGTAATGATTTTCAAGAATGGTGAGAAGAAGGATGCAATTATTGGTGCTGTTCCTAAAACTACTTTGACTAGCAGCATAGAGAAGTTCTTGTAATTTGCTTGACTTAAACTACATCAAGAATACATTTTTAGTTTTCATTGTCCAGACTTTCAGATGCTTAAATCCCGGAATGAACTTTAGCCTGTCATGTATAGTTATAATGATGCACATGTATCTGCTTATGTTAGTTTTATCTATATGAATTTCTTCTATTAGCTTGCTCATCAATCATTTATATGTTGATTTATTGGCAAATCATTTTCAATCTATGAGAGTCAGAGATGTCTTGGTTGATGAAAGGAAATGAGGGCCCAAGGTTTTAAGTAGCGGATTCTGGGTGACATTGAAGCTCTATGTTATCGGGGTACTTTTAGTTGATGTGGGAACTATTTTGGCTATAGAGGACTGCAGGAAGGACATATAGCAGTCTTAGACCTGACTGTAATTTAAGACCTTATGAGAGCCTGTCAATCAAGAATGTATGGATATTACTACAATAAGTTATTGAATAATCGGTTATGATAGTTCTTAAATTGTTTTACAAAGGTTTAAAAAGAGACTCCTGCTTGTGGACATTGACCTTAAAGAAGTAAATTTTGGTCTTAAACAAGAGAGTGTTTACTCAAACATTCAATAGACATGCCTCTACTACTAACGTGATAATGCTAGTTTAGTTTTGGGAATTAATTTTCTTTGCACTTTCAACAGAAATAGCTTTGTAGTTGTGATTTCGAGCCCTAGTATGCTATTTGATACTCCTTCTGGAATAATCTTCCTTGTGAGTAATCCATACTTGTGTTCTCTTTCTTTCTCCCTTCAAAACAGCTGAGGAAGAAATTCACTTTTCAAGTACATGTTTTTCCTGTTTTGGTTGACTCCTCTATGCAATTTGTCTTTGATTATCATATGTGATGGGATAGTGAGAACGACCTCACCTTTCAAAAGGTTATGGTTGTGATCTGAGGCCGTGCTTCCAGGTAAGCTGATATGACAAAGTTGAGTTTGCTTTATATCGATGGTTACTGTGAATTGTTACAGAATATAGATGTACGTAACAAACGAATTAGATGACTGTTTGGGATGTCAAATGGTTGTGAATGGCAATGTCTCTTTCTTGAGCAGTAGTTTTGCTCAGTTGTATCATTTGAATCTAATGGTGATGCAGATGAGTCGGACAGCTCTCGTTTTACTTTTTGTACTGCTAATTTGGTGCTCGTTTACTTGGGATGGGCTTGGCATGTCATTGAGCTTAAACAGAATACTACTCACCTATATTTGCTTTGGCCGACCAGTGTGTTTCATTAAATTGTTCAGAGAATTCCATTCTTGGTTTCAGGCTGCAAAGAATGCCTGACTTTTGCCAATGTCACAAAAACGATAACTTGCGAGTTTGTTGATCAATGGTCCTTTCAAATCATCTCTTGGTTGCCCTTTATGGCCTACAAGATCATTCTTTGACTCAATTTTCAATAAATCTGCCTATGATATGTGAAAGATTTTTCTTAGTGTGAGGTTACCATTTAAGACTACGGTGTCATACTATAATTATTGTTTTTACGTAGTAAATTTAGATGAGAATTGGAACAAGTTCTTTTTGAATTGGTACAGGCTTTGAGAGAATGATATCCTGAATCCTGAAAGGTTTAGGCACTATAGCAATTGTTTCACTGCGAAGAAAGCCTGCCTTTTTGCTTTTCTTAATAATAAAATGTTTGGGTCATTTTTCTCTCATTTTGACTAAATTATTTTAAGCTTTTTAAATTTCCCAAAAATATTTTTGAGTTGATTAAAAAGAACGGTTCATTATAAATTTAGAAAATCAAGCAGGATTTATTTTCTGTTTTCCTTTCATAAAGACATTTAAGCTCGTAAACCTAATGTGTGGAGCAAATTGATTCAACTACTAGATAATGCCAATCTCTTTGTTTTCAACATGGACATCAATATATAGGTGAGAATCGAAAAGGTTTGTGCATGTACACGACCTGATTTACTCTGTAGTACACCTTGAACTTGGACCAATTGAAAGTTTTGGGCTTTTGATTGAAATTCTTATTCAATGGACCTTCACTTCCTGTTAGTGACTCGCAGGCTATGCAAACTTTGATATGCTTTTTGGACTTGGAAGTAATGTGAATCCAGTGAATACGAGAGCGTAGTTCGGGGATAAACATCCCTGTCGTTATGGTTTCGTATCTTTCCTTGAGCTAAAGCACAAGTAAAGGTGACCTTATTCTGTAGTCCTGTATAGGTCTAATCTAAGAAACCGGACAGGGGAAAGGAAAGTACAATGCTGCATGTATGTAATCGGAAAGGTTTCTATTTCCTTGTGTTATTCCCTTGCACAAATATGAATGGTTTCTGCAACTCGATTTCATAGTGGCCAACAGGTCAATTAACGAGTTAAGTTACTTGACCATTGGTTGACAATTTTATCATTCCAGTTTGTACGAATCTCTCCTAGAAAATTAATCACCTTACGAAAGTTGGTTGGATCAATTTGTATTTTCTTTATATAAGTTGGCAGAGTTTAATTTAAGAACACCAAATATATTCAATCATTAAAATGGATGCTGCAAAATCCTCTTTTTGAAGCTAAAAACACCAATTCTGTTCAATTTCAATCATTAAAGGGGATCTGTTTTTAAGCGCACAGCATGAATGCTCAATAAGTGAGTGGGGTCACTGCGGTGTTTTATTTATGATATTTTCACAGGCAAAGATGCTGTGAAACGAGACGTCTTTAAAGGATAGGATTGATTGTGATTTCTGAAGTCGGCAGACAACCAGACTGGATGTGTCTCTCACGTCTTTAACCTTATCCACAAACATTCCTTTCCTTCGATGGATTAGCATCCAACTACTTTTCCATTATTTAGACATGGATTTTTTTTATAACTGAATTTTTTAAAAAAAATCTTTAATCTTATTTTTAGTTTGTAAAATTTATTTCCTTAAATTTTAGTTAAAAATAATGAGAATTAAAATTACTAAAATAATAATTCGATTCAACTTTTAAACCTAAAACTAATAAATTAATAATTAAACATAATTATAATAAATTGTTTATTCATATAAAATCTAATAATTACGATTTGAGATTAAGAATTGTATCAAATTATTATATAAATTAGCTAACTTTTGATATTCATATTATATATATTTTGTTGTTATTTTTAATTTAAAGTTTTAAAGATTGAGTTTTTTAGAAAAATTAAATAATAAAAGAAGTCCTTATATAATTTTAAAAGTGAAAGGAATTTTTCTAAAATTTTTAAACTACAAAACAGGTTTATGTCTCATTTTTTATTATGAGTCAAAAAAACAACAGCAAGACTTATATCAACTCACAACTCACAAAAATTTATTATTCTATTTAATATATTTTAATTAATTATTGTAGTCAATTGCATTTTTTAAAAATACTTTTGACGCAATCGATAAAATTGTTGACTAATATTCTCACGTATCTCCGAATTTGTCGTTGTTTTTAGTATTCCGTCACTTCACTTATAATTACATTTCAATCATATGACTTTAAATAAACAAAACCAACCCGTCGAAAAGGGATGGAGTCGTTGGACGGCGATAAGAGCTCGTTTGACATTGTAGTCCAATATATCAACAAGTGATACTTAATTCAAATGGTATAATTTGAATTTAATTTATTTAAGATTTTAAATTCGTTAGAGATTCAATTTGAGTCAGGGGCATGTACTGGTTAATGTCACTGCCCGTCCAAGACGGGTCAAATTCGTAGTTTGGGATTCTCTTTGTCTGTCGTGGTTTCGCTGGTGCAGTTCGTTGGAAGTTGGAACATATGTGTTGTGATAATGAATTTATGTCAAAAGTAACATTTGCTACTAGAATAGGGCATGAACATTTAGCTTTTATTATTGTAGGATGAGTTCCAAGTTAACCACCCCCCCCCCAAAAAAAACACATTATGAAAATACTTGCTTTTTTTATTGAGTAACCAAAGTCAACACTTTGGTTATAACTCATTAAGATTAAAAATTGTAGATAATAATATTAATATTCAGATAAATAGGTATGTAGTCTCATTAGAAGTGGTATACAATATTTAAAAATAAAATTGAAATAGATTCAAAATAAGTTATCTAGATTTTTGGCCAACTTATAAACTAAAAAAGAATACATAAAGTCAACTTATTTAGCAAATAAATTAGAATATGAAATTTGACTATTTTGAATAACATATTAGTTGGTTGGTTTATTTTAACAAATAAGTTAAAAACCAAATGCTTATGAATGGGACGTAATCTACCCACATAAATAGATGATTGAGATACCATAACACACAATAGAGATAGGAGAAGAGAGACAGAAATTTTGAGGGCCTTATGAACTGGTCTAGCCTGCAGGCACAGAGCCGGAGGATCACTTGTCCAATTCACTCCACTCATCTGCAATCTAACAACTAATAATATATACTAAATGCAGCGCCCGAGAAGCTTCTGGAAGCTTTATTATTGATTAGTTTGGTTGACTCGTCGGTGGAGGGCGGGAGCCGCGTGACTTTCCCATCCTAACAACGTCGATTAACATATTCGCTTCTTATTGTCCGCCACGTTTTCATTCTCCAACGGTCAATTATTCAAAATGGAAAGTATATTATTAGGCATAGACACAAAATATTACATACATATAATTTAAACATTAATAAAATGGGGCGTTCAGGTGCACGCAGATTTACGACAGGGTAGTATGGTACCTCCGCAGTTGATCTACCAAGGCAAAAGAGTTGATGATCTTCGTCACCATCTATCTAGTCAGCATAACCGCAACTCTGACGTAAACGGTTCTAACTCATCCACATTTTATGATTAATCCGGATAAAAGATACTTATCTCGTCAGTAATTTAATTTATAAAGATGAGTCTATTTATAAATAAATTATTTTATAATCATGATTAATTAATAAGTGAATATATAAGATTAGGTGAATAGTTGGTGTAAATAATTTATAGATTATCATATTTCTTTAAGTTTTATTAATAAAAATTAGTTTAAATAAATATATATCAATATAAAAAAAGTCTCTTTATTATTTAAAAATAAGTTGCATAATATTAAATTTTTTATTAATAAATTTTAAATATGTATTAAATATATATTAATATAAAAAAAGTAACACCTCTATTAATTAAGATTAAAACTACATTACTAAATTTTTTTAGAGCCAAGTCTCAGCGAAATTTTGAGGATACGTCGTTGATGTTGTATTTGTCAATATAAGTAAAATGGAATTGACTTTTCACAGATCAAGAGAAAGGACCTTAACTAGATATCAAAGCAATATATGATACGCCAAAATAGATGAGCGAAACGCGGTGTCAAATACGGGAAGCAGAACAGAAGCTCCCACGATTGAGATCCAACAGTAAATGAAACGCCACGTCAGGAACACAGATTTCGATTTTCAAAAATAAATTTTGCCGTGTGCGACCTTTTTTTCTTAATCTTCTTGCGAAATCTAATTCTGTATCAACATATTAATTTATTTTATATATATACACACTCGCTCTAGTTTTCTTCTTCTCTCCTCCACAAGGCTTCTCTCTTCGGTGGAAGGAAGAATTGTGCGCGATTTCGATATATTTGATCTGATTCTACAGTTTTCTGATCTGGGTATGCTTTCTGGTTTGGGTTCTTTGTTTCTTGATTTTGTTTTATATGTTTTCTGTGTTTTTTCTTGTTAATGGATCTTCTTTTTGTACTTTTTTTTCTGTAATTGTGTTGAATCTTTAATCAAGTTCCAACCCTTTTGGTTTCGTTTTCTCAGGGTTTTATTCCTAATGAGTAACTGATTTATTTCCTTGTTTGTTGCCCTTTATAACGGATTTGTCTTCTCTCTGTTTTCTTCATTTGGACATTGAATTTTCCTTCATGGTTTGTTGATGGATGGCTCGATAAATGTTGATCAACAGTGGGGTTAATCTGTTTCCCGTGGTTCTTCGCTTGCTTATTTGATTTTTCATGTCAATTTTTTCTGTTTTCTTCAATTTTTCTTTGTTTGTTGATGGATGGCTCTATAAATGTTGATCAACAGTGGCGTTAATCTGTTTCCCGTGTTTCTTCGCTTGCTTATTTGATTTTTCATGTCAATTTTTTGTTCAATATCTTGAATGACTAAAAAAATGTAAACAATCCATTGTTGATTCGCTAACGCACAAAATAATCATTCTTTTCCAAATAGATGCGTGGTGAAAATGGATGTGCTTCATTCTTATAGTACTCTTTTTGGGTTGAGAGTGCCTTGGAAGGAGAAGTCGGAAATGAGTCTTTCATTTTTGTTCTTTTGGAGAGAAACTAATCCATCAAATTGACATTTGTTTGTTCCCGGTTTGCAATTGTTTTTATGCTTAAACCATTTTCTATTAAAACTCTACCTTTTTTAGTCTCATTTAATTGTTTGCTTATAGATGGTATGGATATCCTTATCTCATCAGTGTGTTTCGTAGGTGTATAATCAAATATCGCTTCATCTCTGTGTGCAATTGTTAATTTGTGTTTTTATCTGTTCAATATTGAGAGTTTTTTTTTCCTTTTTTGCAGCTGAGCAGATGGCTATGGAAGAGAATTTCTTTGAGCATGATTCATATTATGATTCTGAGGAAAGTACCACTCTTAAACAGAAATGGAAATCTGTCCAAACGCACACTACAATCTCAGACGATAACAATGGCTGCTTTGATTGCAACATATGCTTAGATTCAGCACATGAGCCTGTTGTGACCTTCTGTGGTCATCTTTATTGCTGGCAGTGCATTTACAAGTGGCTCCATGTTTGTAGCTCCTCCCAAGATGCTAATCTGCAGCAGCCGAACTGCCCTGTGTGCAAGGCCAGCATTTCATTGAAATCCGTTGTTCCTCTCTATGGTCGAGGGAGCTCAGCATCTGAATCAGATTCCAAGAGAGCCCCAGAGGATGTGGTCGTGCCACGTAGGCCCCCGCCTTCCAGTTTGATTATGTCGGCTAGTAATAATTCCCATCAAAGTCCTCCCAACTTGTTCCAGCCACAGCCACAACCATTTCATAACCAGCATACTTTCCCTCAAAGTTATGGAGGCTATGCAGCCATGACATCATCAAATTTTGGTGGTACAACCTTGACAAATCTTTTCAATCCGATGATTGGAATGGTTGGGGAGCTGATGTTTGCTAGGATTCTAGGCACCTCGAACCCAAGTTTGTTTGCTTATTCTTACCCAAATTCTTACTTTCTAATGGGGAGGAGCAATCCCAGGATGAGGAGGCAGGAGATGCAGCTTGAGAAGTCTCTGCATAGAGTAACACTGTTTCTTCTTTGTTGCATCATTCTTTGTCTCCTCTTATTCTAATTATATCATTCTTCAGCTTTTGTATATGTGTATAAAGTAACAAAAGAGAAGCAATGAACGAGACATTAATCCCACACACGCATGACCTTTTAGACCATGAGATTTCCATTCCAAAAGCATTTTAGTATGCAAGTTTCATGATTCTCTTCTTTTCTTTATCTACGTTACCGCCTTTACTCCGAAATAGAGGGAGTAATATCAGACTTGACTTACAATAAGAATCATCAAAGTCACTTTTACTTTCAGCTTGAGGGCTCAGCTCGGTTTTCTCATCCTGCGTCGCCTAACCCCTTACTTCTCATAACCTGTAATTAGAGTGTTGCTTTCAATTTTAAGTGCAAGTCTAGACATAAATTTCAAATGCCTCGGAACTTGCCTGGAAAGGAATTTTTATGCTTTAAATGTTTGGCAGATTCTGCAGTGCTCTTCTTTCTGTGACTAAGATTTTTGTTGCGTTCTCTAAATGAACTGTGTAATGATCGGCTATTAGGCTATGTTTACGCGAATGTAATACAATTAAATGTTGTTTGAAAGAAAGGATAGAATGAGATATAATGTGAAACTCCTCTCTTCTATTTTATTATATTATAAACTCTCATCTCAATCTATAATATTATATTCTATTTTATTCTATTAATAACTACCCAATAAAACATAATCTTAAACTCTTACTGCATACGAGGAATTGCCTAAGATTGATCAACTCAATGCTTAAACATCTAATAGGATCTGCCCGTACTAAACCAGCTTTCAAAAGTGGTTGAACCCAGATGGTTCTTTGATATACCATATGTCTTTGGTTGAGTTTAAAAAAGGCTGCAGAAAATTCAAACAAGGCTGCAGGCAATTAGCCCCAAAATATTGGTAATACGAAAGCTAAATTTAATACAATATCAATTATTGGTACAGAACAGTTATCCCTTTTCTGTTTTTTCTTTTCCCATAAAACCATAATTTATTCAAACAAAGCCTTCATAGTTGATTAATGCGGAGTATAGAAAAAAAAAATTTGAATTTGTGGATCTATTTATAAAATGGAAGTGGTGTCAGACCTCACATCCTATGTATCTAAATTGTTCTTCAAGTGAAATCTCATTTTACTACATTCTTAAAAAGGTTTGTTTTAAATTCTCCAATTCAATTTCCCTACACTTAAACTCTAGGCACTCCATTTAAAGTTCTCTCATCTAATTGGTGTAATTGTTTTCTCCACTTCAAATTAGTTCCTTAATTTCCGAAAATAATTAAATAGAGAGAGTTAAGAAATTTCGTAATAAGGAAATTAAAGAAAGTAATGAAATAAGAGCTTTCAATAAAACAAACTTTAGTTTATTCTTGCTTATATTTTTTTGTACAGAAATAATTATTTTATTAAATCAATGAAATCTTATTGTTTTATAACCTTATATATGATCAAAAATTTAATTAAACAATAGCTTTAACAAAAAGAAAAGATCATCGAAGCAAGATAATACAACATTCGTGATTGTGTTTAATCGAATTGAATGCTTTTTAAAAAAATAATTTATGAGTAGTAAATTAAAACTCCATACTATTAGGAAAGATTAAAATAATTAAATAATTATTTCAATCAATAATCTAATCGCGCGTATTAGAAATCAATATAAAAAAATCATATAATAGATGCATAGAAAAGTAATCCATTACATGAATAAATAGAATATTATATAATAAAACCTAATTACCTCTCAATCTTTAAAGTTCCGAATGGACTTTAACTTCCTTCAACCAAGACGAAAGACTTAACAAACAATGACCATTCTCACCTGGCACCTTAAGAAAACTGCTCTTATATCTACCTATGAGAATCACTTTGACACAAAAATGATCACAGTAATCAAAGCTATCTCGTAAATAATATTTAACTTTGTTGGACTATAGATTTCTCATAATTTTAATTTGAATAAGAATGTTGGGCAGTAGTAGAGGCTGTAAAGAAGAAGACCTTGGAAGGATATCCCCTGCTTCCTTATGATCACTTGTTCCAGCCATAATCGCATCATAGATAGATATTCGTAAGGCTATGAAATCCCATCCTGCCTTTGTAAACAAACAGTATTCAGAAAGCTTGTAAATTCAACAGACGAGAGGCCTGTTTAATAAAGTGAGGCTTACGATACCTCTCTTGATTTTTAGCCTTAACAGTATCCATCTATCCGTCTGGTAGCAATGTAAACGCCTGTTTGTTTATGTAGAAAGATGAAATTGATATCCAAGCTATTATCCGAGACGAAGACGAGGCACGTCATAATTCAGCCAGAAAGCCCACAAACAATTTTGGCCCAAACACTACGGATTGATTCACACACTTTCAATTGATTAAGGTTTAGTTTGAGAGAGTAGTGGCAGTTGATAACTTGCTGAAATCAACCTGCTGAAATAATAAGTACTTATATGTTTGAGATTGCTGTTTTGGTAACTACTGAACGTGAAAATAGATGGTTGGCAAGTGTGGTTGCGGTTGCTGAAAAGAAATAAAATGACTAAAAAGTTCATTGATTTAATAAACTATTAATTATTGTATAAATAATTAAAAATATATTATTAGTCATATAAAATTAAAATTATAAATAATAAAATATTAAATTAAAATAAGAAAATATAAATAAAATAAATTTGGTAAATAAATATTTCAAAAAAATACATTATTAGTGATATATCCTATTGATAAAAACTTCCTTCTATTAATTAAGTAACGGTATAATGGAAAATACTAAAATATCATGAGGTTATTATTAGAAGGTAAAATTTTCACCATATGAGTAGTTTCCTAACGCAGCCCCCTTTTTGTTTATCTATTTCTACTGTGACAACGCAGTTTTCTATAACCTGCGATTTTCGGCCTCAAATTCAAACGTGTGACTGCGTTTGAAAACTGCAGTAGATAAATACTTATCTACACCGCACCGCAAATCCAAAAACAGCCTAAATATTTCTATAAATTTGTCACAAAAAAACTTGAGGAGGAAGAGAAGTGGTCCAAGGTAAAAGTAATAAGTAGTTGTGTTAAAAGTCCAATACTTTATTGGGCTTGGGCTGTGAGTTCAAGCTAAAGTGTCAATTAGTCCATTCCTACGGTAAAATTTATCATTAAGTCCTATGTCAAATTTTAGATCCCAAAAAAAGTCATATCTATTAAAAATTTACTTTTAGCAAGGTTATAAAATGTAATTGAGCCCTCACATTAACACCAATCAATCAGTATTTCTATAAAAACTCAAAAGAAGATCGCACATAGATTGTGTAGTAGTTGATGAGCCAAAAAGACAAAGAAAAGGCTTAAATTATTATCATCATTCTAGTGCTCAACTGGAATTTAGTATCAAGCAGCCCTACCCGACATTTTTCACGAAATTGATAGAAAGCAAGGTACGTTTAATACAGTCCAACCTTAGTGGGACTTCAACTAAGATAGGCTTTGCCTTTATAGGTAGTGCTTACTCCCACTGAATTCCTTTTTTTTTTTTTTTCCTGCCTTTAACAAATTCAACTTGCGACGGAACACAATATATCTCAGATAACCACCAAATTAGAGAGGGACGGCTTAATCTAATAATATTATGTCACTTCATACTTTTAACTTATAAAGTACACAATGACAATATCAAGAGTTGAATAAAAATCTCATAATCAATTTGGGAATATTTCTTTTTTTTTTCTTGTTAAATTGAAACTTAATTTATATAATTAACGTAAATGCTATTATAAAGGTAAATATAGGAAAAGGTTGGACATTCAGCCTAATAACCCAATAAAACGACTAACAGAAGACAAGCAACAAAAATCCTATTTTGCCAAACTTCATTTTGTCTTCTGGTACCAGAGGCCAGGCCATAAAGTGCCTGCGAACCTTTTCCCTTTCCAGTCTCAAAGTGTATATATAGAACGTCATAACATGCATTGTCATCAAAAACAACTTCACAAACCATAACCATGAAGCCTCGCTACTTGTTAAGTTGCTTTCTCTTGGCTACGCTTCTCATCACCATGTCAGGTATGCTAACGCCACTTTTTCAGTTCCTTCTTTCATTTCTATAGACTAAAGGGCCAGACACTCGGAAAGTCTTTTTTTTTTTTTTTTGGATATACTTTGTTTCTCCTTTTTACTTGCATTTCTTCTTTGTTAATGATAAATTGAGTGGTTGATTGTTGAAGCGGAAATGGTGGAACTGGAAAAGAAGGACAATGGAGGAAGGTGCTATGCGGTGATGGACCCAGATGGATGCAATCTGTCATCGTGCAGGCAACGTTGTCTGCAGTTGAAGAATGGGAATGGTGTTTGTGTGGCCAACGTTAAAGAGGGCTATCAATGTTTCTGCTACATCAACTGTTAAATTTAATTAACCTACCTACCCTCCCAAGTCCCACCCTCCCTTCTGTTAAAATGACTTCCTTTGGCTTATATATCGATCATCACGTTTCGTGCAATAAAGTGCTTGTCATTTTCCCTTCTTGCTTGGAATTATTGCTCATTGTCTGTATGTAATATTTACTATTTCTTCTTCAACATTGAGGAATATTTTATTCTTCTTTTGCCTAGTAGTCGTCGATACGAAGAGGACTAAATACTGAGAAATATAATGTTACACATGTGCAAAGTCTTGGTGAGAGGATATTGTTTAAGTTTTACAAAGGTGAGCCGTCATTTTCTGGTTAAAAGGTATATTATATATACAAAAGTTACCATGCAAAAGAAATTAAAGCTGAAATGCTTACAGTTTTCATTAATAAAACTTTTTCTTTCATTTTATCCTTTTTAATTTTTTTTGAGATATGTTTTAAATTCTGGTGAAATAAAATCTTAGTAATCTTAAATTTCAGCTGAAATAGAAATAAGCATTAATTTATGGAAATAAAATTTTAGTGAATTTAAGTTTATGTGAAAATAGAATATCATTGATTTTAAGCTTATGAGGTAATATAATTTCACAGTACAGACAGTTAATCCTAGTGTATAAATAATTAGATAAGAGCCTTGTAAGTTGAAACTTTAGACGACATAAGCGAGAACCTGTGATGTATAACCTTTGAGAAAGGCTATGTAATGTTGTTGTCATTCTTCTCCTTGGACATATGTCATCAACTGGTCGTCAGACCACAAAAAATATGTATTTTTGTTACGCCAATTCTCTCCTATATTGCTTCCACTTTTGCAACAATTAGAATTAGTTTTTGCAACAATTATTATTAGAGTAATTGATATCGTAGCACTTGATACCAGAACATAGGATTTTACTTTCAACATGTCTCTTCGTAACTTTGATATTAAAAAATTCAATAGATCGAATAATTTCACTACATGTACTACAAGAAAATTGTTATTTTGTGACAAAATATTAACGGAAAACACAAATATTTCGTTGGTATCATATCTTATTGATGGAATGTACCGACAAACAAAAACGACGGAGAATTGGCCGTAATTAAATTTACCGACGGTACAAGAATTTACCGTCGATAAATTTAGATAAACCGTCGGTAAATATACTGAAAATGTACCGACCGTAACAAGCGTTCCGTCCGTAAATTTTCCGACGGTTAAATATTTTCCGACGCTAAATTTACCGATGGTAAGTTCTTTAATCGTAGGTAAACATTTTCAGAAACTATCTCTTGACAGAGCTGAGCGTACATCGCTAATTCATGTTATTGTGCTGCCATCGACTGTTGCAACTGACACAATTGCTCTAACGTCTTTTACAACTAAGACGACAATTATTATTATTATTATTATTATTATTATTATTATTATTATTATTATTATTATTATTATTATTACTACTACTACTACTACTACTACTACTACTAGAAATTTATCTCCTCTTATAATAATAAAAGAAATTTATCTTCTCATTAGTAGACGTAGGTCATATAGTGGTCAAATCCTAAAAATTTTATATTTTCACTTTACTTATTTTCTTTTATATTATTTTCTTTTTTTCAACAATTGCTATTAGGTCAATTGAGACCGAAGTTTTTAAAAACAATAAAACATGTTATTTTTAATAATTTACAGCAAAATTAAAAGGCAAAAGTTTTATTTTTAATTTGTTTTTCTCTTAATTCTTTTGCTTTAGGTTAATAAAATGAACACATTGGTAGCTAGGTTTTTATCCATATATCATTAAGTACTTACTAATTAGAGCTGGCGAAGAAGGTATTAGAAAGCCACTCCTATTGTAAGACACTATGCATTTTTATTAAGATGTGACAGATACAACTGATAAGTGTCATTTGAAAGTTAAGGGCAACATGGACATGTAGTGCACATACATGTCTTGCTTTTTGAATTGAATAACAATTTTTCTCACTAATATGAATGTTTTGTATTTATAGTCTCAATGAAAAATTCCTCATCATCGAAAGGAAATATGAAAGATGTGCTTAAATAACATTAGACAAAATTTAACAAAAAACGGAATTTCTTAAATATTTATTAAGGGTATATATACATGTAAACATTTATGAATAATTTATATGCTTATTAAGTTTAATATGTATACATGTAAATATTAATTAAATTTCTATGAATATTTTATATGCTCATTGAATTTAGTATGAATACATGTAAATGTCCATAAATAACTTATATGACCATATATGTTGATTGTTTTAGATTAATAAACATATTCTTTTATAGGAGAGTTCTAATCTAATACTGGACAATATACTATCAGAGAGTTCTAATTTGGTACTTAGCAATAATATACCAAGTGAAGAAATTGAGGGTGAAGGAACATGTTCATTGAGAAGTGATGTTTGGAATCACTTTATAAGACTAGATCAAGGGATAGGGTTTAAAAGGTCGAATGTAAGTATTGTACAAAAATATTGATTGAGGGTTATAAAGGTGGAACCTCTTATTTGACAAGACATATAGAGTTGTGCAACCAAAAGAATATGATATTAAGTAGTTAAAAATTTATCTTAATGAGAGGGAATAATAAAATGACTATCATAGGTTATGACAACAACAATTCAAAATTTTTTCTAGTTAAGATGATTGTTAACGATAGACAATTGCTCTCCAATATTTGATTGCAAAATTCAAAATGTTGCTGAGCTTACTCCAACAAACTTTTAAGATTATAAATCAGAATACCGTTAAGAAAGATATTTTCAAAATTTACAACAATTAAAAAAAAGAAATACTAAATATGTGGTTAAGTATTCTCACACAACTAGCCATAACATCAAATATATCGATGGTAGACAAATAAAAGAAGGATTATATTGCTATAAAAATACACTATATTTACGACAACTAGATTTTATACAGTCAACTATTAAGGTAAATTATATTTTTTAAAATTGTTATCATTTATTTATTTATTATATTATAATCGATATTCATTAATATATTTAAATGGTATGATTATTTATATGTTGATGCAACATATAAGTTAAAGATTAAGAATTGTGACGGCGGAGTGTTTAGCGGATTGAAATATCAACACCAAGCTCTCAACCATAAATTTGGACAAATGTAGCATAAATGATGCGATGATAGAAAAACTAAAGAACAAGTTGTGGGTTAGGAGTTTGTTAATTGGTACAAGGTTATTCCATATACATTATTTTTGCACATATCAGGCATTTGATTGTAAAGGATGAGTTACTTATAATAAAAGAAGCAGTAGAGACAATTCATAGTCGCACAGTGTACTAGAATACGAGACCAAAAAGAGTAGAAAATTTTAACGATATTACACAACAACTAAGCATTCCATACACGAAGAAGTTAGTTTTAAATTACCCGACCATATGGAATTCAACATTCAAGATGTTGAAGTCGGTAAACTTGTCACACCCCTATCATAATAAGGCCCTGGGTAGATAACATAGTTTTAACCTGATACTAGGGTTGCCAGGCTAACCCTATGAGCACATATGACTAGTCTTGATCATACGTTCTATCTATCTAACTACCATTCAATTAACAAAATATTTAAAGTTCAAATAAACACAATTTATACATTCATTCATCATAATAGTCTAAGTGTAATTCAATCATCAGTCACTACATAAGTTTAAATCCTACTTAGTATAAACATAATGGTAATAATAATAATTTCACTTTACAAGTTCGCTACCACACTAATGCCCCTAATGTCTTCAAAGACACAATGTTCCAAATATATGAAAAAAATGAGAATAATTAGACAACTTTGGTCGACCTTGTCTATATCTTATTCACAGTCAAAGTCTACTTGCTAGTCAACTCAATAACCTTTTTTTTCTTTTTTCTTTGTGGAGGGAAAAATAATAAAAACATGAATATTACACTTAATAAGAGAAAACATGTTTACATGTGAGTGACATTAGAAATTCATCTTCATTTTGAAAACCACTTTAATTTGTAAAAATAAGTAGTGAGTTCACTACTTATTTTCACACATAACTATGCCTAATGATGCATCAGTAACACTCCAACACAAGCTTCATCCATATTAAGGCATAAAGGTGATTTTCACATTTCACATAGTGTTTAAACAAGGCATATGTTATTGAGTCAAACATTATCGCAACTGTTAAGGCACAAGTTAATCGCCACAATCATCAACCACATAACAAGATATCATTTCTTTGAACAAGCAACATCATATTAAACATAAGGCACATATGTAGCCCCATTTTATTACACGTTCCTTGTATTAATTTTTTTCATTTCTATTAACTTTTTAATATAAAGATCCCTATTTTGTTGAGTAAGTCATCTCACTTAAGTCTTTTGCCTAAGCCACCAAAGTTAAGTCTTGTCTAAGGAAATTTACCTAAGTCACTTCACTTAAGTCTTCATTCATTATTATTTAATCAATCCATTCATTAGCATATTTTTATGAAGGGCACTCATTTTCTCACTCCATTACACATTTTCAAGTAAATTAACAAAATTTCAATCTAGCAATAAGTTTAAGGCATATGTTATAAAAGTTCAACACAACTGCAACATGGGACATTCACAGTGACTCGCTAAAATCACAAAATTTACTCATGGAGCAACAAATTCTCAATAAGCACAACTTGAAAACCATTTAGATCTAAACCGCAAAATTTTACACACGGATTAGTTACGTAGACAAAAACACACACATGTAGCTCAATAAGCACAACTTGAAAACCATTTAGATCTAAACTACAAAATTTTACACACGTATTAGTCACATAGACAAAAACACACACACGCATCCACAATCACACGCATATATAATTTTTATGCTTAAAACCTTCTCAAATTTAATTTCTACAATCTTTGAAATTAGTTCTAAATGACAAAACACATTGATACCATAACACTTTAAATAGACTATGGTTAACGACTATATCTCTCAAACCATTACAAATTTATCCAAAATAATTGATAAAAAATTACATAACATCTAAACCTAAAATTTTTATGTTGTAACTAACTTCTAAATCAATTATGTAGGCCCTCAAATTATAAGTACAATCTCAGACTCAACTTTAGTCCTACGAGACAGACCAGTTTTTGAAATTTAACCATATTTTCTAATCTGTAAAATTTGGGCACTTTCCTTTTTATGAAAATAAACTAGACATGTTCATCTAAACTTTTGTGTCTTACACTTTGCCAAATTCTCAACTCTTGAACTCAAAATAATTAGATCAAAATAGTTCAGTCATTCACATTCAAAATAGAACAACTGCACTTGTTATCCTATATCTCACAAACTACACCATATTTTCTCAAACCCTTTTTACATCCATTTAGAAAAACATACGAATTCCAATGAAAGATCAGTATTTCCAACAAAATTAACCCAAATTATCACCCAAAAATTCGTTCCAAGGGGAGTTTAATTTAGACGGCGATTTAACACAATAAAGAAAATATTTTTAAAATGAAATTTTAAGACACCATCTCCCTCTATTTTATATTCTTTGTTATATCATTTTACTTTTTCCTTATTTCAAATCATTATTTTTACATTATTCATAACTTCCATTTTGAAAAAGATGTTTAGTTATTTATTAATTAAAATGTACGTTATCCAACTAGTGCCCCTTTATATCTAATTAATCTGTCAATATGTTGTCGGTTTTTTGAACACATTTGAATATTTAATCAACCCAAACTTATTCATAGTCCATCTATTTAATCATAATTACGTCGATCAAATCCTACATGTTTTAAGACGATAACACAAATATTGGGAATAAAGACGAGATGATCTAGTCACGGGGCCTTCAGAAAGCCAAGTGCAAGAAGCAAGTCAACAAGGAGTATACAACAAAGCTAGGTTGTTTAGTCAAACTCGGGGAGTTTGAAGAAGCAAAGGATTTGTTGGAGTAGGAGTCATCTTCCAGGTTTTTTTTTTTTTATGATTTTCAAATTCCGAATATCCTCCTTTTTGGTCGTTGTAAGAAGGGTTTAGTAGAAATGACCGAAGGAGAAGGAATGCCTGGAGACAGATTACAGAAGCAGAAGACTCCAATCCCAAATACCTGGACTATCCCCGCGGCAGAATATACATAAAGCTTTTGAGTGCAAGGAGGAAGCTCAGGCTGTACACCAAGAAACATGGGGTGGAGGCCAAAAGCTGATGTCATCTCCAGGGTATTGAGTTGGATTGGTTAAAGTATTCGCGTGCTTAATTATAAGAGGGGAAGTTTCCAAACAAATCGTGACATGGAGCTAGGTTGATTAAGTAGATGAAGGTGAAGAAACAAAGATAAACCTTGACGTCCTTGTCTTGTTGTTTCCTTTTCATATCCCTATTTATGATTTGGAATTGGTTCATTCTACATACGGCAATGATCTTTCTATATTTTTATATAAAAAAGGGCGAGGATTATGATAATTATATTTTTGTATTTGATCGAATTTTTTTCCTTCTCTCGTACAAACTAAAAGGAGATTTATTGAAAATTTGTCGCTGGACAATAAGCTTTGCATGAGAATTGGACTACCCTCGACTGTGCAAGCCCAAGTGAGGTCTGATTGACTAACTAGAGATCCATACTGCGAAACTTTCCCTGCGTCCAAACGCTGTCACGGAACTTATATTTAACCTTCTCTTCCCTAGCCCTGAATTCCATAGCCTGAAGGCCCAGAAAATGGCGAGAGATCGAAACGGCACTGCAGACGTAGAACCTGACCCAGAATGCCAACGCAAAACTGATTCCTATTCCGATTCCGACGACGTTAAACGCAGCGACTTCAAAGGGAAGAACAAGAGGGAGCATTCCGATTCCGATTCCGATTCGGATTCTGATTCCGGAGAAGCATTTAAACGAAAGAAAAGAGACAAAGGAAAGCGAAAATCTCGAAAACGATGCAGTAGGAGTTATGATTCAGACTCGGATTCCGCTACGGACTCGAGTTCGGAGTATTCGGATAGTGAGAGTGAGAGTGAGAGTGAGAGCGAGAGTGAAGAAGAGAGCGAGAGGAGGAGGAGGAAAAGGAGAGAGAGGAGGAGGAGGAGAGAGAAAGAGGAAGAGAGAGAGAGGAAGAGGAGGAAGAGAGAGAAAGAAAAAAAGAGGAGAAGAAAAGAGAGAAAGGAAGAGAAGAGAAGGAAAGAGAAGAAGAAAAAGGAGAAATTAGAGAGAGGGAAGAGAGGTGCTGTTACTAATTCTTGGGGGAAGTATGGTATCATTAGAGAAACTGACATGTGGTGGGTGTTAACTGTTTACTTGCCAGTAAAATTAATTTTTTTTTGCGCTTTGTTAATTCAGTTTTTGATTGTTGTTCGGCTGATGAGATACTGTAGGTGAAAAATGGGTTAAGAAAAAGAGAGAGAGAGAGAGAGAGTTTTAGCTGTGTTATATATATATTCATATAGTCGAGGAAATGCTTTGTTTGATTGAAAATTCAGCTTCACTGGTTAGATATTCTGGTAAAGACAGAATTGGTAGGAGGGTTGGAGTTATTGGTTCAGGAATGCTTTTCTTGAATTCTAGCTTTAAAATGATTCGGTGCATATATCTGTGTTGAGCATGTTCTTTGTTTGAGAATGTAATTTCTGATTAACTTAGTGTGATGCAAATCCTCGGTTTTGTTTACCCCAAATCTTGCTAGCTTTCTCATATGGGATTCTTTATTTGCTATAGGAATAAACGGCCTGAATTCACTGCATGGTTAGCAGAAGTGAAACAGGTATCTTATTTCATGTTCTTTCAAGGGCACATTGTTGTATTATGAAGAAGATGGTGTCATTTAGGGTCAGATGTTTGGGAAGCTTTATTATGTGCGTGGGGAAAGAGTTGAAATAGCTATGTGAAATATTTCACCCTTCACATTTATCTAACTCATTCCTAAGAACGCATGAGCTTGCACAGAAGAATTGGAAACTTATCTTGTTCATGCATTCAGTATCTTTGTGACGCTTAAAAGAAATTTGATTTTTTTTTTTTTTTTGCTTTGCATACCTTGGGATTTGTACTAGAATTCTTTTTGTTCTGATCCAAATATTTTTAAAAAACTGATATTTTCTTTAGTAAGTAGAATATCTTGTACATTGTGGTAACGGCTTGGCTGAGAGTTTCTCTCTTCTTGTGTTTTTCATACTTCCTGATTTGTATTATATTATGCGTTGGCCATGTATCTGGATTCTTGTGATTTGTTTACCCTTTTATTTGATTTATATGTAAATTAAGAGTTAATGCCGGATTCTACCTATTTATGTTTCTTCACAAAATCACAGATTAACCTTGAAAGTCTTCCTAACTGGGAAGAGAAACAGTTGTTCAAAGAGTAAGTATCTAAAGCTGTTTGATTCTCTCAAACTTTCTTATTAGAGACGCAATTCTTAAAAGATAGTCAATTTTAGTAAAATCTTTGAAAATTTCTTCTCTAATAGTTAAATGTATTGTGATGGACAGATTCATGGAGGACCATAATACGGCTACCTTTCCTTCCAAAAAGTAGGTTTCTCTGATGTAACTATTATTTTTTCTTGTGGATCTTGTCTGTTCTGGATTTGATATTGAATATTCAAAGGTTAAAGATCTTGACCTTCTAGGTTGAACATGTTCTTTATCCATTATGTTTTGAACTGGGCTTGAGTCTGCAATGCAAATTTCAAAAGTTCACGAGTGGCTAGTATGCTGGTTTATATCCACTAAAGGAGTAAAGTTGTTCAGTCTGAATAAGAAATGAAGAATATTCGCCGGATGAATGAACGGGCAGACATAGAAACCATTAAATGAGTGATTTGACAAATTTCAGTTCATGTCTATCCAACTACGAACTGCTATTTGTGTGTTTAAAGCATTCTTGTGCACCCTGACCCTTTGATCTCACTCTTTAATTGCTGCATCTTCTATTTGTGGACAGTATATGCTTTTCTGCATTTACTTAATAGTAAATGCTACTGGCAGTTGGATGCAGATCATTGTTATGCTGTTTGTATTGCACATTTTAATGAAAAGTCCAACATTTATGGTTTCAGGTATTATAACCTTGATGCTTATCACAAACGAAAAATGGAAAAAGATCTGAAGAAGGGTATGAAGAAGGTCGTGAAAACAGAACGTACTGTTTTCAATGATGAAGAATTGCGCCGGTACGATGTAGTGGATACAACTTCATTATATCATGAGAAAAAGAAAGCAATTGGCGTTACAGTTTCATTTAGTTTCACATTTAATTATTGCTCCGAAGACCATATGTTAACTTTGTGAAAGTTAATATGAATACCTCTAATGGTTTGCTAGTGAATTGAATTGTTCTTTACAAACTCAAAAGTGTTGAAAGTTGTATGACTGGTTATATGATTGCATTAATATCTCAGACAAGAACTGCGTCAAGAACGAGAGAAGCAAAAGGAGCAGCAGGTCGAGGCTTTAAAGATCTCTATGCAGAGTGGAATGGTTAGCATTCATTATACTTGTGGTTACAGATTATTGTGTTCATATTTTCTGGGCCTCTGCAAGTTATGCCTTCTGACGTTAATCTGGATTTAAATTTCTAGGCACAAGCAATGAAGGAGCAAGCGCTATTAAGGGAAGAAATGGCTTACCAGTACAAGCTTGGTAATTTTGAGGTAAGAATTATATCCCCTTTTCTTTTTCTCTTGTATACCGGTTGGTTGTAATATAAGAAAATTATTTTTCTAGGCTGCAGCTGCAATTCAAAGAAGATTGGATCCAGATGTTGCTATGTGAAGTGAAACTTACTGGCTTGGAAGCGGGAAGTAGACTCCTTTCGCCACATGTACAAAACTCTTGCGATGTGCTTTACTTGTTAATTACGAGCTTATTTGTAATCAGACATCATATTTCGGTAGGCTGTAGCTGCAATACAAAGGTTTTATACCCCTTAATCTACTTGATTTTGTATTGGACGGGATTTGATTTAATTTGGAATCATGAGATTAGCTATTGCTTAGTGCCGATTGGGATTGCTCCTTCTAATGTTTGTCAAAGTCCATGATTTTGCTTAGGTTATAACTAGCCTTTTAGGTAATAATTGGTTATTAAGAATTAACTAATTTATTAATTTTATTCATTCTTGTCACACTTAGTCTTTAGAGAACTTAGAATGGTCAACGTGTTAAATTCAAATCATACACTTAGCCAAGATTATATTGAAAAGGTAAAAAAATGGAGTTACAATCTCCTAGTAACATACTCGTTGTCATTTATACTTCTTGTGCGAGGAACCAATATTTCTACACTGTTGCATGTTTATTCAGATTCATCAAGTATTTTCAATGCAAAAAACAAATAGAAGAACTAACCCCGCGCAGAAAGCACATGTAACATTTAACTGGAGAAAAAAGAAATTTCAATTTTAGTGAAATAATGGTTCAAATTAGAATTTTGAGAAAATTTTAGCCCACGATCTTTTGCAGGCCATCATTAAATTCTTTTGTGACAAATCTTAACAGGGAGCGGATCTGCTGTGATGTTGGATTGGATGGCTGAGATCTTAAGGGCACCGCAATTTGGGAACAGCCCCGCTGTGCCCATCGTAACACCTAACCCTACAACATAAACAATAAGTTATAAACAGCTTAGGCGACTGGAAAACATGCATACAAACGTGTAGCCAAATCGTTAATAAGTTTAAGTCTTACTGCTCATTTACTGTATAGTAAACTAAGTGCCAGCTGTTTCAATTAATTAAAGGAAAAGTGCGTAAGAGTGCATACAACTCTAAAGCTAATTGAATTTGAACAAAATTAGACTTAGATTTAAATTTTAAAAAATTATGCCTTAAGATGTCTAATCAGACTCGGCATATTATCAAGACCAGAGTAGAATTCAGAAACACTGTATTGCACACGACCACCTTGTGATTGAACATACGTACAAAATACAAGTGACAGGAAACATTAATAAGGAAGAGAAGACGGAAAAGATACACAAGCAGTAGGCTATTTTTCTTCTTCCATTTTCAAGTAATGAACGCATCAAGTAACGTGACTACGTTCTAAAAATTCGATTGGCATATCTAGCACAACAACTTAAACTCGAGACCTTGGACAGGATCCATTAAGGGTTTCATCTTGTCATGAGCAAATCTATACTTGTGGCCATCCAGTATGAGGAAAGGAAAAACGGCACTTGAAAGGCTGGTTCCATGTAAATAGAGGCTTGATGCCACATTTCATAACATGAAGATATGCCAACTCATCTTGGCACCAAAAAAGTCTATTCCGTTTGCTGTAAATACCAATCACTTGGTAGCCAAGTCATCACAATCCACGAAGCAATGCTAGATTTTACTTTAAAGCTCCTTCCACCTTAGATTGCTTAGCTAATTAGTTTTATAAAGACAAGGCATGTACCCAGTTCTTTCTTAAAATTCTCCAATCTATCGTATTAAGATAGAAAAAGATCGCCGTGTTAATTCAAGTTAAATAAAAAATTAATCCATTTTAATGTGAAAACATAAATTTGAGAGATGAAAAAGATACATATGATTGTGATCATAATTTTTTGTAATAGAGAAAGAAGATGAAGTTCAAAATGAATATGTAATTGACATTAGTTTTAACTTTTAAATTATTTGTTTGCTAAATAATTTATTTAAAATGTATAATCAATGACTATTGTATAATTCTAAAATTTTATTGACAATTATTAAAAAGATAAAGAATAATTTCTATTACCTTAATCACTTTTATATGAAGACAAATAGTTCCAATATTTAGAAGTATGAGACCTCAACTACCTATTAGTTCCATTTAATTATTTGCTTAGACCTAATTCTTATTGGCCTTCATTTGAACGCCTAAGGTTGTCATTTGGAATTGGCTAGTCAACTTAAGAAGACATGCACCAAATTATTTATTTATGGAGCCGTAGAACTAGAAGTGGGTTCTTAGAGAGAAGTTAACTACTTAAAGTTGTCAATAATTATTTGCATTGATTTTCACCAAATTTTCATTTTTCTCCTTTGAAAATAAAACGCATTCTACATGTTTGAACCCTACACGAGCATACATTTGATTACTAAATAACTTATAAAAATTAGGATAAAAGACAAAAATCTAACTGTACTTAAGAAAATTTTAGAAAACCTCCATATAGTTTAGAATTCTCGAAAAAAAAAGTTCCTTTTGTTTCACATTCACCAAAAAACTCTCAGCATCCGTTAAAAAAATTATTGGAAGTTGTGACGTGGTATTGTTAAGCCTAGTGATGGTAATAGATTGGGCTGAGTCGGACCCAGGCCTGAACCTTGGCCTGAGGTAACAGACTCGAGCTCGAGCTCGATAAGGCTAGTGGTGGCTTGAGCTCGAGCCCGACCTGGCCAAATTTTTTTTTAATTATAAGTGTAAAAGGATGTTATTTTCAATAAAACAACAACGTTTTACTTAAAAAGGTCAGACTTAGGCAACCCAAGGCAGAGCCTGGTTCGAGATCTAATCGTTAACTTCAGGTCTGGTCGAGCTGGTCCTGGGCCCTTTTTAATCCCTAGTTAAGCCATATGGACCAATTATAACATGCTGATATGACAATGTTAAGCCAAATGTACAAATTATCTAACCAAAAAAATTGACTCACCCCAACAGATACCCAACCCATCTAACTAATATTTCTAAACCACCTGTCTATTTCCCCAAAATCCCAAAACTAAATAAACAAACCATATTCAAACTCAGATGATTCTAGGATATGGTGAGGGACGTAGGTGGAAGTAGTGTTAATGTAAGCAGTAGGGACGTAGGTGGTGGCAAAGATGGAAGGTAGTAGGGATGCAGGTGACAAACACAAAGGTAATTCTTTATCCTTTTTCTTTTGCGGTTTCTTTCATTTGATAACTTCCAACTTCCACCAATCACTATTTTTCCTTACATGGTATTAGGCATGTCAATTTCGGCCCAGCCCGGCCCGATTTTGGCGGGCCGTGGGCGGGCTACGGGCCGACCATGGTCCACCCGGGTCGGGCCGTGGGCCA
>JANZXR010000172.1:48593725-48608079 GCA_027575705.1 Erythroxylum echinodendron | reverse complement strand
CATCAATATTTGAGTACCAATTTCACAAATTAATCAAAATTAAGTCCAAAACATATGTATTTAAAATGACTTATCAGCAAGTAGTCACATATTTAAGCTAAAAATTATAAAATAATATAAAATGATTCAAGGTAAATAACTAATGTACTTATCCAAAACACGATTATTTACTAATAACTAATGTACTTAGTTGAAAATGGAACATAAATGACTTCTTGCTAGAAATTCAAGTAATTCATATTCTTAGACGTCAAGAAGGAAGGAACTAAAAATACGAATAAACCCCTTTTTTCACAGTGATGTAGGCAAGAATCAAGTGTTAAGCTTGAAGGAATCAATACAAAGCAAATGCTTGAGAGTGAGATAGTGACATAAACTAAACTATGACTAAATCAAAACTAGAAGTGCTAACCAAAGCACTGTAGGACATGTGAGTTACATCCATATCAAATAGGGATAATTGTCTAACCTTTTAAGATTTTTCAATTTAGTGCCCAAACTTTTAAAATTTTAAATTGAGTGACCAATCTTTTAAAATGTTAACAACTCAATTCAAAAGGTATTTTTTTTTAATGATGTGGAATGTCTACTAAATGCTACATGGATATCCTTCTACTAGTCACATCAATAAAAACTAATGTTTTGAATTAAATTATTAAAGTTTTAAAAAGTTGGTCACTTAATTGAAAATTTTAAAAACTAGAGGTACTGAATTGAAAAAATCTCAAAAGTTTGCGTATTTTAGGACAATATTTTAAAAACCAGATTGAAAGCTAAACGAGTAAGATAAGAGGTTTAAGGTTTAAAAGATTCAATTAGATATTAGACAGTCATAAAACCTGCTAAAGATTGAATAAAATTAAAGAGTTAAAATATAATTGAAAGAGATTGTTCTTATCCATAAAAATGTGAAGTTTAATTAAAAATATTATTAAATAAAAATTAATTAAATTATTTTGGTTTACAAGAACTTATTAATTAATAAAATTAAATTTCATTTAACAATATTTTTCTAATTAAATTT
Source organism: Erythroxylum echinodendron (assembly GCA_027575705.1). Classification (NCBI taxonomy): domain Eukaryota; kingdom Viridiplantae; phylum Streptophyta; class Magnoliopsida; order Malpighiales; family Erythroxylaceae; genus Erythroxylum; species Erythroxylum echinodendron. The sequence goes on along the minus strand of JANZXR010000172.1, from coordinate 48,607,055 downwards.
TAAGTTTTTCGATAGATAAGGAAAATCTCTTTCAATCATATTTTAAATTCTTTAATTTTAATTGATCTTTAACTGATTTTATGATAGTCTAAGTTGAACCTTTTAAATGTGAAATATCTTATTTTATCAGTTTAACTTTCGATCTAATTTTTAAAAACATTGTTTATTTGTCATGCTCATAAGACCATACATGGTTGCACAACTTTTCTTATTTAAAATTGTTCCAACAATCATTATAGGTTTTATCTTTCACTTAAGGACATATTATGTTTTAGTTAGAGCCTTAATATTATATATATATATATACACACACACACACTAATACGGGATCCGTATTGCAAGAGACTTTAGAGTAGTCTCAGACTCCAGCAAATTAGATGAGAAGTAGACTTTTCCGGTGAGAGCCGACCGGAGCAGTTGAATGTGAGAGTAGAAAGATAACAGATTTTAGGAGGGTAGATTTGATTGAATTTCTTCTTGCCAAACGATGTAGAGAGATTACAATTTATACCTATGATAGGTCTTGGATAATAGGACTTTCAACAGAAGATAACTAATATTCATATGATAAGTCCTGGATAGTAGGACTTTCAAACAGAAGATAACTAATAGCTAACATCACTAACAACCAATCAATCTAATGCATATCATATGCTATTTGCCATACAGGAACCCGAATATTTCTCCCACTTCTGGGCAAAGATTGCGGCTGAAGTTCTCCATGATTTAATATCAATTCTGACGGGCTGTTATCCTTATCCATAACACTCTCCTGTCTATCAGAAATCACCTTGTCCTCAAGGTGTAAGTTAGGATAAAACTTGCGGATAATAGAACATGATTCCCATGTGGCATCGTCCAAAGATCCATCACTCCAACTGACCAGCTACTGATCCTCCAAAATACAATTACGTAGAACACGACGAGAATCATGAACACGAACTGGATGTGATGGAGTTTTGCCATCTACTAAGTCAGCTGGTAAGGGACTGGGCGTAATATCCGAAGTAGGGCCTTGATATCGCCGAAGAAGTGATACATGAAAAATCAGATGCACCCTAGAGGACTCAGGTAGACGTAACTTGTAGGCGACGGTACCGATACATTCAATAATTTCATAAGGCCCGTAGTATTGACGTGCTAATTTCTGGGAGCTGCGTCGTACTACCGAATGCTGTCGATAAGGTTGCAATTTTAACCACACAAATTCCCCAATGTTAAAATGAATTTCATGGCGCTTTTTATCTGTCATAAGCTTCATGTGGTTCTGCGCTGCAACCAAATTAGCTTTCAAAAGCTTAAGCGGCTGGTCACGTTCAACTAATATATCATCCACTGCTGATAACTTGCTTTTCCCCTTGCGATAAGGAATTAAATCAGGTGGTGGTCTCCCATATACCGCATGAAACGGAGTCATTTTGATGCCAGAATGATAGCTGGTATTCAAACAATATTCAGCCCATGGTAGAAACACCGTCCAGTGTTTTGGCCTGTCATGCGCAAAAGATCTCAAGTACTACTCCACCGTGCGGTTCATCACTTCTGTTTGGCCGTCTGTTTGCGGGTGGAATGCCGAAGAGTGTTTGAGTGTAATACCGCTGAGTGTATGAAGCTCACGCCAAAATCTGCTTGTAAAAACTTTGTCCCTATCGGATATAATAGTGGCTAGAAAACCATGGAGCTTAATTATCATTTCAATGAATAAGTAAGCAGCACGGTGAGCATTAAAATCCGTTGGTAGTGGCCCAAGGTGAACATATTTAGTGAGTCGATCCACGACTACTAAAATAACGGTATACCCTAGTGACAAAGGTAGACCTGTGATAAAGTCCATACTGACTTCTTTCCAAATTTTTTGTGGAATCGGCAACGGTTGTAATAAACCACTTGGAGGTTGAGTAGAAAATTTGGTGGATTGGCACGTCACACATTGCGCAATATATTTGCGAATGTCACTAAGCATTCGTAGCCAATAAAATGATTACGCCAATCTCTGAAACGTACGATGCACACCGGCATGACCAGCTAAAGGAGAGTCATGGTATTCTCTCATAATTTGATAACGTAAGTCTGAATTATTTCCAATGCATAGCTGACTATTATAGTACAAAACACCTCCCTGGACCGAGAATGGATGATGTAAATTACCCGCGTGGAAGGCCTCATGCTATTTTATCAAATCCGATTGAGTGGAATTTTCACACTAAATGATGTCCATAATTGCTGGTAATGGCTGGGATAACATTTGGAAAGCATAAGATAGTGTAGGAAAATCTTCTTGGTGTGATAAGGCATCCGCCACAACATTAGTGCGTCTAGGCTTATATTCAATTTTAAATCAGAATCCCAATAATTTGCGAACATAAAATTATTGATCTGGTGTCTCGATAACCTATTGCAACAATTCTTGCAAACTCTTTTGATCAGTGCGAATCAAGAACTTGCGGCCCAGTAAATACTAGCGCCACTTGTGTACCGCTCCACAATTGCATAAAGTTCTTTGTGATAAGTAGATGCCGACAGACGCCATGGTCCCAGTTTCTTACTGAAATATGCGATAGGTTGATCAAACTGCAAAAGAACGACCCCAATACCTGTTGTAGAAGCATCTGTATCAACAACAAAGAGAGCATTAAAATCTGGCAGCCGAAGCACAGGAGCACATGTTTAAGCTGCTCAAAAGCAATGGACGCCGCTTCGTTCCACTAGAAGCCGTCTTTTTGTAATAAATCAGTAAGTGGCGTTGCCAAATGTGAATAGTGCTTGATGAAATGCCGATAATACCCAATTAACCCGAGAAATCCTCGAAGTTGCTTCAGTTTGGAGGGTGTTGGCCATCCAAGCATAGCTGAAATCTTGCTACTATCGGCTTGCAGACATCCCTTAGAAATTATATGGCCTAGATAGTCAATAGACACTATGGCAAAAGAGCATTTGGATAACTTGAAAAAGAAATCATCAGTGCTCAACAACGACAAAACCACATCCAAATGCTTGACATGCTCGGACAATAAGGGGCTATGTATTAAAATATTATCGAAAAATACAATCACAAATTTCTGAAGATATGAGGCAAATAACCTGTTCATGCATGCCTGAAATGTTGACGGCGCATTAATGAGGCCAAAGGGCATGACACGGAATTCATAGTGTCCCTTATGAGTCCAAAAAGCTGTCTTATAGATATCGAGATCATACATGCGGATTTGATGATAGCCTAAAGGCAGATCCAATTTCGTGAATAATCTGGCAGACCCTAATTCATCAAACAACTCGTCTGCTGTAGGGATTGGAAAATGATCCGGGACTGTGACTGCGTTTAATGCCCGATAATCCACACAAAAGCGATAAGTCCCATCTTTCTTTTTTACCAATAGTACCGGGGATAAGAAAGGGCTTCTGCTTAGTTGAATGAGTCCCTGATCCAACATCTCGTGGACTAACTTTTCAATTTCATTTTTTTTTGAAATTGTGGGTAACAATAGGGGCGTACATTCATTGGTGTGGTGCCAAGCTGCAAAATAATACAGTAATCACTCATGCATTTGGGTGGTAAGCTGTAAGGGAGAGTGAACACATTATGGTATTTGTGTAGCACTGCTTGCACAACCTCTGGTAAGTCCGCTGGCAAACCCAAAGCCTCCTTAGTGTCTGTTGAATACAAGGGCACTACAACCATTTCAAAACATGCGGAAATGTCTTCATATGCCTGGAGAGCATAAAAATGATGCAGTGTGATAGCTCGAGGGGTTGGCGTTCCCCCTTTTAATATGATCAACCTGTCGCCCCAATTGAACTCTATGGTTAAGTTAGCATAGTCATGAGCCACCCGTCCAAATAATTGTAACCATTGTACACCCAGCACTAATTCCAGCCCGTGAATTGGTAACACAAAAACATCCACTGGGAATTTTGATCCCTGCATCAACAACTCAACACGACAACATTGTTGCGTACATAACAAAGATGCTCCATTACCAATATAAACATGAAAAGGGGTTACGTCCTCCACAGGTAATTGTAATTTTTCCAAAATTGTAGGATGAATAAAATTATGGGTACTACCTCCATCAATCAAAACATCGACAACCACTTTCGCCAATCATACCTGAAATGCGCAAAGAGCGCAAAGTCGAAGTCCCAGCTATACTGTGTAAAGTGGAAACATCCGCTGTAAGGGCAGTGTCGTCCACGGTAACACCCTCAAGGTCCTCATCATCTTCATCGTCGCCAAGCAATAACAGGTAACGGCCATAACTATGAGTCTTACTCCATTTGTCATCACAATTATAATATAAGCCTTTAGCGACCCGTTTTAATTTTTCTGCCCTTGAAAGACGACGCACAGGAGTGTTGGTGGTCGGTTTTTGTGGCAGTGCTGGTTTGGGCGTTGGTGTAGGTAACAGTGGAGTAGATGAAGGTGGAACATATGGAGTGATGTAAGATGAATTTCCAGAGCGATTACCTTGATGATGCCAAAGTTGGGAACGAGCTGGTATAGATAAAGACAAAGCAGCATGTTTGGCTTCCAATTCTCTAGCGAGGGCAAAAAATGCTGATAATGAATCTGGTTTCAACAATACAATTTTATGTTGCAGATGTTACTTCAAACTGGCGTGAAATAGGGACTGAAGATTAGATTCAGAAACATCTGTAATGTTAACCAAAATCTTCTCGAATGCAGTTTGATACTCCATAACAGACCCTGTCTGTTGCACTTTCGATAACATGCCAAAATAATCGACATAATTCAAAGGATCAAATCTGAGTTTGAATTTGTTGACAAAATCTGGCCAAGATGCAATTAAATTATTACGTTGTCGCCAACGAAACCAGTCCAAAGTTGGTCCTTCAAGCATCAAACGAACAGTGTGTAATCGAGATTCCTCCGGCACCCCATAAAACACGAAATACTCGCGTGCTTTAAAAAGCCAGCCCAATGGATCAGTACCATCGCACTTGGGCATTTCAATTTTCATTTTCGTTAAATGATTCAGGACGTTTGGCGTCTGCGACCCTTGACGATGGTTACCACCGGATGAGCCAGAATCATCGGTTGACTTTTAGCCCAAGCCAAGAACACTGATAAATCGTGATGAAGTTTGTGGACAGTTTGGTTGAGTTGCTGCATTGCCGTGAAATGAGAGATCATATGCACATCCAATTGTTGTTGAAACTTTTGGAAGCGAGCCTCACTGACGGAATCAGACGTCGTCATAGCTCAATGAAAGCACCAGTAATACGAGATCCGTATTGCAAGAGACTTTAGAGTAGTCTCAGACTCTAAAAAATTAGATGAGAAGTAGACTTTTCTGGTGAGAGCTGACCGGAGCAGCTGAATGTGAGAGTAGAAAGATAACAGATTTTAGGAGGGTAGATTTGATTGAATTTCTTCCTGCCAAATGATGTAGAGAGATTACAATTTATACCTATGATAGGTCCTGGATAATAGGACTTTCAACAAAAGATAACTAACATTCATATGATAAGTCCTAGATAGTAGGACTTTCAAACAGAAGATAACTAATAGCTAACATCACTAACAACCAATCAATCTAATGCATATCATATGCTGTTTGCCATGCAGGAACCCGAATATTTCTCCCACTTCTGCGCAAAGATTGCTGCTAAAGTTCTTCATAATTTAATATCAATTCTGGCGGGCTATTATCCTTATCCATAACACACACACACACACACACACACACACACCCGCCCGCGCGCGCGCGTTGACTTAAGAGTTGTGCTTAGTATAACAGCATAAATAACTAAATATCCTTTTAAAGTATGACTACTATTTATTGTAAAATATGATTAATCATTTAATAATTCAAACCTTTATATGATTTTATGTTATTAAAACTATTCCTCAATAACTTAAAGAAGAGATTCTAATTTAAATTATGATATTCATGATGAGATAACACATTCTAATAGCATATTTATTCTCTTAAATTTTCAACTTCATATTTTATTAAACGAATTCCTAAATTTTTAAAATTTTTTACAAACAAAAGTAAGTTATATGCACTATTTTCAATGCATAAAAACTTAGTTCAAATTTGTTAAAAGGTATTCCTTCAAACGATCAAAACATGATTATCATTAAATTACAGTTATTCTTTTGAAATAAAATATTATCCTTCAATTAAGATAATCATTTCAATTTTGAATTTAATTATTTGAGATAAAAAGAAATAAGAACTCTTAACTTATTTTATATAATGAAAATGATAGATTACTCAAAATAAAGTTAATTGATTTAGAGATTTTAAAATTTCATCAACAACATTATCTATTTACAAATATTGTATGAATTCACACAAAAAATAACATCCTAGAGGTACACAAGAAGAAAGATACATATTGAACACCCAATTAGAAGAGAATACGGAAGATACATACATATTGAACACCAACAGTGACAATGCTATTATAGTTCGAAATTAATTTCTAATTTTGTCTACGTTGTTTTATATTTTTATTTATTGTAAAATGTGGTTTTAGAATATAAGAGCGCGCGCATTTTTCTTTCTTTAACTTGTAATCTGACTTGTAACACCTGTCGAAATTGGATTGGACAGGAATGAAATTCATACAAGAAAGAAGTCAGAATGTGAGACAACTGACTTTTTCTTCTCCTCTTCTTTGACCTAACATCCGAAGCCTTGACACCTAAGTAATTGTGGCTATTAAGAGACTCCATATCTCAATCTTCCAACTTTTTCTCGTTTCTTATAGTTGCTTCTTTTGTTATCTCTGTCTTTCTCTCTCTCTCTCTCTCTCTCGTTTCTTTTCTGCTTCCTGTTTATCACTTTCCACTTTTTCTTGTTTTTTCTATTAATTTTGAGCTAAATTCCCAGCATTTCGGTTGAGAAAACAGCCGGGATCAGCACCGAAAAGTTCACTTCTTTGCCACTTTTTATTTTGTTGGTAGGTAACTGTCACTAGCTTTTGGCTTTTATGATTAAGCCCTTTTCTTTTTATTGATTCAACAAACTTTGATCTCAAAGATCCTTCGATTCATTTGCAGAATTTTGCAGGTAAAGCCTTTGTGCTTTGAGAGAATAGTCCCTGGTTGGGTTGTGTAATCATCCTTCTGATGTTTTGTTTTCGTTCACTGAATCAAAAATTCAAACCCGTCAATTTCCCATCTGGGTCACTTTTATTGTACTCTTTTCCATCCATTTTCCTACCGTCTGATGTTATCTTCTTTATATGTTGCTGCCACTGCCTGAGATTTTGCTCAAAAATTTCATAATCGACCGTTATCTATTTGAGTGAAAGGTCCCTGTATTTTTTAGTCTTGACGTCAAAGTTGGATCGTTACAAATGGCAGATAGACATAGGATGCTTTCAATTGAGGAATTGCCATCACATCTGATTTTAGAGATATTGACGACAGGCAGGCTAAGTGCCACTGATCTTGTGTGTTTAGAGCTGACTTCTAGGACTTTCGGGGGTCTCCATGGCTTGTACTCTCAAAAATTCAGGTCATTGGTGGATTTTGCTGCGTTTCAGCTATGCGAGTCAAATAGTATTTATCAGGGTATGGGGTTGAATGCTCGGAAGCAGCTGATTGATCGGTGTGAAGGCAAGTGTAAGAGAGTTTTGAGATTCTTGCAGTCACTGGAGGAATCGTCTGGAGTAGTTGAGACTTCTGCAGGCAATGTACTATTTCTTTTATGCATATGCTTATACATACTGAATGAATAGTGTATATATACATTCTTGAAGTTAGTGCTCCTATGACCATGTGGAATACTGATCTGGTTACCTGTCGATTTTGGACTTGACATTTATATCTTTTTAGCATTTTGGTTGATTTACAAACTCTAGATATGACAAAGATAGTTCTACCTCGTTCTTTTTAGTTTTTTTACTCTTTAGCTGTTTCCGTGGTCAGCATAGAATTTTTATCCATGAGCATACAGTTTTACACTTTCCTTGCTGATCATTGATTATGAGGGCTAGTTTTGGCAGCTTTTACTTTTTTGTTATTAACTAAATGGGAAAACTCACTTGGAAAAGAATCTAAAATCCAATATCTAATATCACACGCCATTTTCACCACATTATTGGGACTCTATGCAAATGATGCACTCATATTAGTGTGCTGCCTACCTATTTGTATAAACTATTTTACCTGGAGCTTTGAGAACATAGAACCTGCTATTAGCTGAAAGGATGGCCTCCTTGTCCATGCAAGGGTATTTTTATTGTTTTTTCTGACGATGACCTTTCTTTTTCATGCTTTTCCTCTATTTATGTTTTAGTCAATGTTTCTAAAGAGGTAAATTTTCTTTTCTTTTGCTGGTTGAATATACAGATGCAGGTTACAACTGGCAGGTATCACACATTGCTGATTAGCAATTCATCCATTTACTCCTGTGGTTCCAGTTTGTGTGGTGTTCTTGGACATGGTCCTGAAACAACACAATTGGTGGCTTTCTCCCGCATTAATTTCCCACTTTCTGCATCTGTGGTCCAAGTCTCAGCTTCCCAGAATCATGCTGCTTTTGTTTTGAAGTCTGGAGAGGTTTGTAACAGCATAGCATATCTTAGTCATGCATTTTGCTGCATTTATTCCTGGGTTAGGCTTTGAGAATATATTGCTTGGGGAGCTAGAATAAGCATAGGTGGATATTTAGTGATAAACAAGCTGCATATAGGTTTGTTGAGACAATTGTGCTTGACTGAACCAATACTTCATTCCGCTTAAAACTTACAAGCTGCAAAAGTATTATTCATGACTTCATTTATTTCTTTAACGAACAAAGATGGGCCATGCTGGTTCCTTAGTTGTTGGGCCCTTATGCTAAGATGCGACTACTACATAAGCAGTATCTTGTTATCTTTACATTGTATGTCTTGATACCTTGTTCTGCTAGTATTGACTACAAAAATTAAGTTTCTCGGATGATCACCACAGTGTAATGAAGAAGTCAGATTCTTCTGCTGTATTCCTAACTTCTGCAACATAGAAATATGATTATGTGTCCTGTTTTTGAAAATGGATGTTATTATCAACTTAATCTTTCAATTGTCAGTGCAGGTTTTCACATGTGGGGATAATTCATCGTTTTGTTGTGGTCATAGAGATATTGGCCGCCCCATATTTAGGCCTAGAATTGTAGAGTCATTGAAGGGAATTTTTTGCAAGCAGGTAATTATCTAGTGTGGTAATAGGTAGTGGATTTTGTTGCTGAATAATGTGGCTCAGGAGTAATAGTGACAATGTGCACCATCTATCTTGATTTTTTATTCTTTGGTGTGGACTTGACATTCTGTTGTTTGTACTTTCCTCCAAATTATCTTTGCCAAACCTGGCAATTTTTCAGGTTGCCGCTGGCCTTAACTTTACAGTTTTTCTTACAAGACAAGGCCATGTCTACACTTGTGGAACCAACTCGCATGGGCAGCTTGGTCATGGTGATACAGTAGACAGACCAACACCCACTATCATTGAACTGCTTGAGGGAATTGGCTCTGTGGTCCAAGTTGCTGCCGGGCCCAGTTATGTTCTGGCTGTCACTGGTAATGGTGTGGTTTACTCATTTGGTTCTGGCTCTAATTTCTGTCTTGGCCATGGAGAGCAGCATGATGAGTTCCAGCCACGTGCTATCCAAACATTCATAAGGAAGGGTATACATGTTGTCCGTGTCTCTGCTGGGGATGAGCATGCTGTGGCACTGGATTCTAGTGGATTTGTGAGTCGCTGCACTCGCTATAAATTTGTGCTTCAAAATTTTATTCTTGGTTCTTAATTCTTGTGCTATCTTTGACCAACTTTATGTCATGTCGATTGTAGGTATACACTTGGGGAAAAGGTTATTGTGGAGCATTAGGACATGGAGATGAGATTGACAAGACCCTTCCTGAACTCTTGAGCAGCCTTACGAACTGCCTCTGTGTGCAGGTTGGGTTATGTTTTTCCTGTTTGAAAAATCAAGTGTATTTTCTTGATTTTCCTTGCTTGAATGTTATATACATATAATAGATATAGCAAGAAGCCATATCCAGTTCAGGATAACATGAACTGCATAACTAGTGGTGCTTTAAATGAAAATTTGTTAGAAAGCATTTTTAATGAGAAGCTCATAATTTAAGTTCATAATTCCTCAAAATGTGGATATATTTACATCCTTCGTAGATTTTCCAATAATTCTTTTTCTATATTCTATGTGTACTGAAAATATTAAATACTTTAACAAAATAATTGCACTATCTTTAAAAAAAAAGAATAAAAACCGTTTTTATTTCCTAGATGTTCTTATTCTGGTGTATATTCTGTTTCGTAAAGCATTGAAATCTTTGCACATCACTTATTACATCAAAATTTGAAGCTATAGGTGAGTGTTTTTGCCTATATGCCAAGAAGATCGGAAATCCTTACAATCTTTGGTTATGTTTGATTTTGTCTTTGGTCTTTTCATATGATAGCAGATATACTTACCTTTATTTCCCTGAATATAATTGTGTACTTCCCCACAATAGTATGTTTTAAATTAACTAACAAGAGTGCGACATTTTTTAGTTTCATAGTTTGTTCAGAGTGGAAAAAAGAGGTGTATCAGTTGATAACTTGACATTTCAATGAAAAAGACTCCCCTCATAACGTGTGATTGTCAGTTGAGAACATTATGTTCTTCATTTTCTCTGCATTTACAGCCTGATATGGTAGAATTGCATATGGATTGTTATTATTGGGAGTTTAAGCATCAGTTTTTCCTCATGTATGTGTACTTTTTCATGGACAGAAATAGATACCTTGAGGCTGCAATCAGTCTTCTTTTTAAGCTGAAAAGCGGATTGTAGTTGCTGAATAAAACAAAGCATGCTGTCGTATTCCTTTTTCTGCTTGTTACGTGTGAATTTGTACACAATTATGTGTATGCAACTTTTCATCATAGTTGAAAATTTGACAACAGTGATGCTCACGAATGATTTCTCCTCTGCATAGGTTTGTGCAAGAAAAAGAAAATCCTTTGTTTTGGTTGATGGTGGAGCTGTTTACGGCTTTGGGTGGATGGGTTTTGGCAGCCTTGGGTTTCTGGATAGGGGAGTATCTGACAAAGTGCTGAGACCTAGAATCCTTGATTCCTTAAGGCCCCACACTGTTTCTCAGATCAGCACCGGTCTTTACCATACCATTGCCATTACTAACCAGGGCCGGATATTTGGATTTGGTGATAATGAAAGAGCACAACTTGGGCATGACACACATAGAACATGCCTTGAACCAACTGAAATTTTTGTCCAGAAAACGGGCGATGAGACAGCTCTTGTTGCTGTTACTAAGTAACTAGCTTTCTGCAAAATGTTCTATGTAAGGCTTACGGTCTTTTTTCCTCTAGCGAGTAAGTAGAGTTTCTATTTTTCACGATATGTGTAACTGTAATTGAGTTCATAAAGTTTGCACCTGCAACTTCAGCAAATGACATTATTCCCTTGTGATTGGGAGCTTTGTTGTGAAGATATTTAACTGCTTGGAGTTGATGGACTCAATTCGTATGTTGCTCCTCCAATTGTTTCATTGCTGTTATTTCTCCTTGGAATGGTCAAATCACATTTGCACAGCCAACAACTTTTAGTGAGACGTAATGGCTTATTTTCCTCTTAAGATCATCACTCTTGTACATTTAGGTACTGGATGATCCTGAAAATGTATAAAACGAACCAGTACTCATTAACTTGAGCCATGGCCAAGAGGCCTAAGCATGTTTTGGTTTATGTAGTCACTTTGGAACAGGAAGTCTACAATTCTATTCTCTGTGAGATAAAACATTAGGCCAACTGTATTTTTTTTATCAAAGTGATTATGTGCCATACAAATTAACTGCAACATGACTTCTGTCTTAAACAAGTACTTGCCAATTTCTAGACCACCCTGTGCTCATCAAAATTGTGATGAGTGAGGAGATACGGTAATTAAGCTGTGCTCTTTACGTGGTTTTAGACCAAGATTGACCCTGTTCCCAATATTTATTACAATGAAATTATGTTCCTTTAATGTTTGGTTGGTACGAAATGGTGGGAAATCTGGACTCTCATTTTGTGGATTTGTAGTCGTTATGCGAACAGCATATGCACTAGACACCAAAGAAAATTATCGGTCGTCCTGTCTTTGTTGGCAAGGAAAAAGACAAGATAATATCCTTTCTTCTTTACTTTGCGAAAATACAAAGATATACCAACCCAAGGAATCTTAATACAATATGAATAAAGAAGACACTTCCAGGCTTCCAGCTGCTATGAAAGGTACCCCAAGTAGGCAATCTGTTTCCTGTCTCTTTCAAAACTGTAGCACATCCACCAGAAGTGATCATACAATTTAAGATCACTGCAATAGGGTTGGATGTTTTGCTTGAAATTTACAAACGTTTGCTTAAAATGGCTGCAGAAATTTTTGCATACTATTCTTGAGACTGTCCCTTTTGTACAATGTAGGATTCGTCTTCTAAATCAAGTTCCAAGTGTTAACTAAATGAGATTGACACCATATTTACCAAAGCGATTTCAGTTTCGTGCAGGCTGACACTACGATCAATCTCACTCGTTAAACCAGGTTTTTTGTCCAAATATATAGGTGAACTGCAAGGAGACCGGACATAATAGGAAAACAAACAACAGTCTATAAGGGATATAACTCCATATCTGTCATAAATCATGTTGAAATCGAAATTCTTGTAATTGTGTTTCTGAATCTCTAAACACTTGTTCATAACGTTGAAACCTGAGCTCACCAATCATCTTGATGCCTAATGCTCACTGAAAAAATCGTCCTTTGGAACAAACAAATCTTCTTCTGCCATCTAGGTGTATAGCATAGTTCAGGTACTCTGATTTAATTTGGTTTGGATAGAGACATCTGATTCCAAGTTTTAGTGATCCTCTCTTTCGGTCAAACATACCATCATCCCTGCAAAATTTAGTCCTTGGCAACTGGATTTGTTTAATATTAACACAATACGGATATACAGAAGTGGGATTGTGTATATCATGATGCCTATTTTGTTGGCGTTTGGTGCTATATTTCAATAATGCCGGTGAAAGGACCAGTAAAAAAAAGTTAACTGGGGAACTGTTTCTTTCTTTAAAAGTTAAAACAGAGTTTTATTATGTATTAAAGATAAAAGACAATTAGTTAGATAAGCACAACTTGTACAGCATGATTTATGCTAACCACACACACTTCACTTTTACTTGGAAAACTCAATTATTTAGTTTTGTCTTCTAATAAGATCCATCGTACAGTTGCCGCCCTGAAATTGAAATGCTCCAGCATGGGCTGTTTATGAGCAAGCCTCTTCTGCCCTCCTTCTCCATC
>JANZXR010000172.1:48515906-48554739 GCA_027575705.1 Erythroxylum echinodendron | reverse complement strand
TTTCATGTGCAAAAATCACTGTTCACGTGTATATGTATATTATATAATGCATGAGCATGAGATGTGTTTTCCTAATTGTTCCGATTGATCTCACGTGTACCCCTTTATATAGAAACGGGATGTTACACCTTGATCATAAGGATTACATATGCTAAATTAGTCTTATAAATGTGTGTATATATAATGGTATTAGACTCAAAGAACTTGGCTTTTCTTCTACATCAATTTGTGCTTACAAGTCTACCTAAGTGAGCGAAACATTTCACTTTCTTTAGGTCACCACTTTTGGGTGACCATTTATTCTTATTGCTGGCACCAATAGGGGTGTCTCTTGCTGGAAAGCAAACCCCCTAAAGTTTGACTGCTTAAAGGTTTACACTCACGTCACATGTGTTGATCAAAATCTTTGGTCTCCTTTCCACACATTGCCATATGTAGGCAGATCCATCAATGCCTTCAATTCCGACTACCATCTCTGGTGTCAACTCCTACAACCAATGTTTTTAACAATTTGAATTCATTTACCACCACCATTTTTGTCCCTCTCTTACTGCTTCTCCTCTAGTTCCCATGTTTTTTAGTGTGATTTTCACTTAGGTTTGTCACAAAAATATTAATTTTTGTATAAATATTGTCTTTTGTCTTTATCCATTTATATAGGTGTTACATCATATTTATATTCTTACATCTTTGTGCTAGGACTAGGGTGACTGCTAGGATTTCAAAGGTTTCCTTCATTTTTGAGTTTTTTGGTTTGGCAGTTGACTCACTCACATTATTTTGGAAATTTTTTTCTATGGCTGATGAAAGATTTTTTGTTGTCAGGAATGCCATTCCAATGACATTAAAAATCACATAATATAAGTTAATTGGCTTTAAATATTTTATTGTGTAAGATAGTTCAAACTTATTTACGAAGTATTTCTAAGGATCATTACCTTATTGATGATCCTCTATTGGATTATAAATTCAAGGAATGGTTATGTGATGATGCTCGATTAAAAATTTGAAACTCTATTGACAATAAGTCCTCAGTAAGTATGTCAAATAATTAACGAATTATTTGGAATTCATGTTTTTTGGAAAATGAAATATTTATAGAATTTATAAAGTATGTAAGGGATTTTATTGGGATGAATAATAAGACCAATCCCTTTAATCTTATTTTATAAACTTTAAAAAGAGCTACAAAGAATTAAAATTTTGTTACCATTAGCCCTAATATTAAAGTCCAACAATCTTAATAGGAGCATATGGCAATCATGAGTTTTTTAGCTAGACTTAACTTACTGTTTAAGATTGCTATGTCTAAAATTCTTTCCAATGCTAAAATTTCCTTCTTGCATGAGGTCTTTACTTGAATACTCCATATAAACACTAATGCATTTATTACTCTACCCCTTAAACCTTTAGTTCTCTTGTGAGTCGAAATAATGATTATGAAGATGAAAAATCATCCTAGTGGAATACTAACAAAGAAGGAATAGGAATTCGGATTCAAGATATTAAAGGAAACATCTGACAATATTGTCATAAACCATACTTGTTAAAAGCTACAAAATAAAAATTAGAAAACTTACTCAGATCAGATAGCAACTATTACTATATCATCTAGCTCATCCGCTGATAAGACAATCACATTTTCCGAAGATGAATTTGTCAAATTTATTCAGTACCAATAAGCATTGAAAAGTCCATCTTACCCTATCTCCACTATTGTTGATTCAGGTAACACACCTACGTATGTTTTTTCCTCTTCCTTTCAATAATTCATTGATTCTAGTGCGTTAGATCATATGACAGGTAATCCCAGTCTTTTTTTCAACTTTCCAAAGATACTTATCTCCTTCCTATGTTACCTTATTATATAGATCTACTTCCTTTGTTATTGGCTCTGACACTCCTAACCTTACTTCATTATTATTATTATTCTCTGTCTTACACTTACCTGGATTGTTATTTAATTTACTATATATGAGTAAACTTGCTTGTCCCTTAAATTATTATGTCTCGTTCTTTCCTGATCACTGTCTTTTTCAAGATCTGATGACGAATAATTTTATTAGTAAAAGATTTGACTTATATATTCTGGATACCCAGGTGACTCGATCGATACCCTATTCTCTCAACCCCTTTTGAAGCTTACTGAGACACCCCTCTCTACCTTTATTAAAGAGGTTATGTCCTCAATTTCAAAATGATTCTAGCTTAGAATGTGAGTTTTGTCAATTTGCCAAACACTATTATGTGTCACCCCTTCCCTGAGTTAATAAATGATTTAGTTTTCCTTTTTAATTGGTGCATTCTATTATTTAAGGTCTTTGTATTATAGTGTCTAAAATTGGTTTTCAATACTTTGTTGCATTTATCGACGATTTTTCTCATATGACTTAGCTTTATCTAATAAAAAATCATTTCAAACTATTTTCCTATTTTATTACCTTTTTATTGAAATCAGAACAAAATTTTATCCTTTTATCCATACTTTAAGAAGTGATAATGCCAAATAATATTTTTCCATATTGTTCCAACACTACATACTTTAAAGTAGTATTCTTTATCAATCTTCATGTAAAAAACTGTGATTTGCTTGAAACTACAAAAAAACTCTTATTCCAAATGAGTGATCCCAAACAATTTTACTTTGATGCGATCTCCAAAACCTATTTTTGATCAATTGTATACTTTCTTTTGTTCTTCGGGGTGAGATTCCTTATAACATCCTTTTCTTTACTAAACTCATATTCTTTTCTACACCATGAATTTTTGGCGGTATTTGTTATGTTCATGATGTTTGCCTTCCGGTCACTAAGCTAGCTATTAAATATTTGAAATGTGTATTTTTAGGCTACTCTCGTTTACAAAAAGGATATCAATGCTGCTATCCAACTTTCAACAAATATCTTATATCTACCGATGTTACCTGTTTTGAACATATTTCCTTCTTTCCTACCTGTAAAAGCGAATAATGATCTATTAATTTATGAGGCTACCTATCAGGTTAATAATGTACCACTGTACAACTATAACCACCATTTATTCATTTAGTCTATTCTAGAAGAAGAAATCATCCTAATATAAACTTGTTACCTGTTTCTTCTTCGACATTAGATCTGACATTGGATGATCTCCCAATTGTCCTTCCCAAGGTAAATGCCAATGAACTTTTCTTGTTTCCTCTTTTGTTTCTTATGATCATTTGTCTTCTTCTTCATGTTCTTTTATTACCTCACTTAATTCCATGTCTATCCTGAAAATTGTTTGTGAAGCTTTATTCTATCTTGCTTGGCATAATGTTGTGACAAGAGATGAATACATTAGATACTAATGGTATGTGGAATTTAGTAAACTTAGTTGTTGGAAAGATATCCATTACCAGTAAAGCCAATCATGATGACTCAGTGGCTCGATTTAAAGCATGACTTGTTGTAAAAGGCTATACTCAGACTTAGTGTGGATTGTTTTGATACTTTGTCACCTTCTGATAAACTAATATCTATCTGTCTATTCATTTTTATAGAAGCTACATTTAATTGGCCCTAACATTAGTTAGATATAAAAAATGCCTTCTTACATAACAATCTTCAAAAGGAAGTGTGTATGGGCAACCACTTGGACTATTTTAGAAATTTTAATTAAGTTGAAGAAATGTTTGGATTGAATAAGAGCAAATTTGATCACTCAGTCTTGTATAAATAGTCTAAATTTGAGATTATTCTTCTTACTGTGTATTTGGATGATATCGTCATTATCAGAAGTGACTATATGGGCATCTCATCATTAAAATCCTTTCTTCACAATCAATTTCACATGTAGGATCTAAGAGCTATGAAATATTTTGTGTGAGGAGAAGTAACGATAAGTAAGAAAGGCATTTTCGTATCCTAAAGAAAACATGTACTTAATCTATTAACTGATAAAAGAAAGTTAGGAGTTGAGCCAAGTATTGCCCTAATGCCCCTAATTTACGACTCACCAAAGATGGAGTTTTGCTGGAAGTTCTTGAAAAATATCGAAGATTGGTCAAAAAATTAAACTGTTTTATAGTAACTTGCCGTAATATTGCATATTATGTCAGTGTTACAAGTTAATTCGTTTGTTCTCCAATTGTTCATCATTGGACGACATTAGAATAAAGCTTATGCTATCTACAGAGAGCTCCTGGACAGGGGATACTGTGTGAAAATCAAAGACACAGACACGTTGAATGCTTTTAAAATGTTTATTGGGTAGGTTATAATATTGATCGAGAATTTATGACTAGCTATTATGTCTTTGTTGGAGGAAACTTGGTCTAATGGAAATGTAAGAAAAAACTGTTGTATTTAGATCCAGTGTAGAATTTGAATACAAAGATATAACATAGGCAATGTGCGAGATAATATGAATATATCAACTATTATTTGAAATTGGTTTTAAAGCTTTAATACTAGTAAAATTATGATGTGATAATTAGGCTACTCTATATATCATTTCTAATCCAGAGGTTTATGAAAGAATTAAACATATTGAAATTGATTTCAACTTTGTTCATAAAAAAAGTGCAGTACAACTTGATTGCACAAGATATGTCAAAATTAGATAACAACTCAAAGATAACTTCACAAAGCTCTAAATGGTAACTGAATCAGTTACATTGTAACAAGTTGGGCAGGATTAATATATACACTCCAGCTTAAGAGGGAGTCTCATAGATTAAGCATTGATTCTATTACTTATTACAGGGATTATAATCCTTTGATCATATGGATTAAAGTCCCTAAATTAGTCTTGTAAGTGTATATTTATACCCTTACCTTTGTACATCAATGATTAAGAAAAATACAATTCTTTCTCAAATTTAATAACTTACAAATAGTTGTATGCCCCATAGTTTCTCATATGATGAAATAAACTCGTGCCTTGCTTGAGGTAGCTCGTTAATTAGATACACATCATTTTTCATGCACTCTACCAAATTTGTGGTGGAACAATTTTAGCATGCAGCATGCTCTGAAATATCTCCACCAAGGGTCAACTCTTCCTTTCTACATTTTCATTTCGTTATAAAGTATTTGGGAATGTTAACTATCATTGTATTCCACACTTATGCAGGTATTGAGTAAACTCCTTTGAAGTATATTCTCCCCCACTATCGATGCATAGATAACGATTATGTATCCTATTTCCTTCCAATCTTCTCTTTAATTAAAATCCTTAAACTTTGTTAGAACTTTTTATTTCTCCTTTATACAGTCTACTTATATGTATCTTAAGAAATATGTACCTTAAGAAATCATTGATAAATATAATCATGTATCAGACTTTGCTTATTGATAGTTATTTTACCAGTTCGAAAACATCTGAGTGCAGTAACTTTAATAATGTATGTTCTCTGTATCTCAATTCATCATATGGTAACTTATGAATTTTACCATAATGAAATTTGCTAATATAATATTGTCTCGTACATCTAAACTTGTTAGGCCTCTAACTATGGTTTCTTTATCATCACCTTCAAATAATTATAGCCTATATATTTGGGCCTCGAGTGCCATAAATTTATCATCTTGTTCTTTATAGTCTTGTCCATGTATGCCTCTTGTGCTAACATGACATAAACAAACTCAAGTCACCTTCCTTCCATGAGTGGTGGAGTTATAGGCTTCAAAATTGGATATACCTTTACATCTTTAAAGGTTCAAACACCACATAATTACCTAAAGATGTTAGTTACAAGATTGACAATAAATTGTTTTTCATCATGGGTATGTGGTAAACATGGTTTAGTCGCATTTGATGTGGACTAGAATTGGGGACGATAACTATCTTGCCAATATGGGCAATTGGCAACCAAGAGTTATTTGTTATCCCCACAACTTGTTCTCCTTTATACTTTGACATGTTTAGAAGTTTCTTGATGGTTTGAGCAACCATAGTTAACAATCTAGTCATCATCATAATTAATTATTTTGTTACTCATTATAAGTAATGTTGTCCCATCTATTGGTCTATCTATGTATGATGTGGCAATTTCCTTGCCTTTATGCACCATCTTATTATTCTCTAAAACTAGAATTTTCCACAAAAAATGGGACTTAAAAATCTCATTCGTCTTCACTTTCATTTTGTTTGAGAGTGGCAACATTTCCTTATACCTTATTGGTCCAACAATCTCGAACAAAATGATCTTTTCCTCCACAGTTGTAATATAGATTTTTTTACGACGATCACTAAAAGAAAATAGGTCATTACCAATGAAAAATTATCAGCGGAAACCATTCCATAGTAAATTAGCGACAAAAATGGATTATTCGTCGGTAAAGTTGACGGTAAAATTTTTTTTTCCGATAGCCAAAACATTCGTCGATAAGCGTGGAGGAAAAATATTCCTGTGAGTTTTTCGACGTATTATAGTGAAGAAACATGAAAGTTTGTCAAAAAAATTAAGCAGCAACAGCTGGCTGGAAAAATTAGCATTTTGAATACCAACGAGACCACAATTTTGTCAGTAAAATATCGACAAAAATGTCGTTCAGTCGGTAACTATCGAATGTTTCATAAAATAAAACGACATCGTTTGGATTATATTGGTTATAATCCAAGCGAAGTCGTTTTATCAACAGACTTAACACCACCCGAACCCCCCCTTCTCCCTCCTCTCTGCTATTTTCTCTCTTCTTCCCACCATTAACGCCCATCGGTCTTCTTCCTCCTAAGCTTCCACCCTCGATTTTTGCTTCATTTGTGGTCCATCGTGCATCATTTTCAAGTAACAAAACTATTGGGTTTATTTTGCCTCTAAAAAACGAAGATGTTAGATGCTTATATGTATGACCGTCGGTGGGTGGGTGGGTTTTGTTTAGATTGTAGGTTTATGCACTTTTTAGTTGAATTGTTGGTTTATTTGTTATTTAAATGTGTTGTTGTTGGTAAATAATGAAAAATGCAGTTAGAGATAATTCGGGTTGCCTATAAATTGTTTGATAAAATGTCTCTTAAAACAAACATTTCCTTTTATATTGTTACGTAAAATATATCATGAGTTTGAAATAATTATGATAATGCATAACCCTGAGATGCATCACTGAATGGGGATGATCAACAAAGGCTTATAAAGAATGAAGTAGAGGATATTCATGATTGGCCATACATTCAAATATTATAATGAGGCATTTATTTATTATATTCAAACTTTTATTCCCATAATAAAGTGAATGAATTACTTATATGTTATGAGCAATGATATTTTTTTTATAAGAGTTGTATTGAATACTTAGAGTTATAGTATCGAATGTGTTGATGCATAGTGTTCGTTATACTTAAACATTTTATTTTCATTATAAAGTGAAATTATTACTTATTTGTTATAAGTGATGTTATTTTTTATTCATAGGAGTTGTATTTAATGTTTGAAGTTGTGGTATCATATATATTAAGGTATGATATTTATTATATTCAATCATGTACTCTCATTATAAAGTAAAGTTGTTACTTATTTGTCATAGTATTACATGGGCAGTTGATCAAAATTTGAAACCTACAAATAGAGCTTTCTTAAAGATACACAAAACAAACAATAGAAGTTGGTATATGATCATATCTTTTAAAATTAGCTTAGATCACATACTTACCAAAATTTGACATAAGACAATATTAACTTCTACCTTGATTAAATCCAGTTAATATTCAAATGTGTTGTTTTTGAAAGCAATGTTTTCCTTATTGTAGCATTGAAAATTTTATTATTACCGGATTTTATCTAAAATATTTATTATCTAAACCATTTCTTTAAGCACTTGAACATGTCCATTGATCAAAGTTTGGTTAATATATGCAACACTAAAATACATTTGTTCAAGTTAATATAGTAATATTCACATTAAAATTTGCATCTCTTTAAGCACTTGAACATGTTTCAAATACACCAATTTTAGCTTCAGAATAAGAGCAATTACACACCAAATAGAAAAGTAGAAGATAAGCATAACTATGACAAGTTTTAGGTTCTTATATTCATATTAACCAAATTCTATCTTTTTCACCATCTTTGTTATTGTTGTTGTCTCTATATTCTTCTTCAATACATCAAAAGTGATTGTTGAAGCCAAATCACTAATCATAGGATCCAATCATTAGAAAAAAATCACTTCATTTTACTTATATACAGCAAAAATAATGTCAAATCAAGCAATTATTAATAAAAAACACATTAATAATTTTTCTTATACTTCATTGCATACATCTAACGAATCTCTTTCATAAGTTAGTCATCATCATAAAAGTTCTAATAATAACTTTAAAGCAACAGTCAAACAAATGATAAAATCAAACTTTTTAGTGTAAATTCCATAATTCATTTTTGTGAATCGTGATTTTCATTAACAACTTCTATTTTGAATGAAAATAGAAGCTTTCACATTTCTTTAGTGATAGCTTCCTCAAAACCTACATCATTCACCATGTAGATATTCTCATTGATTCAACTTCAAGATGTTAGTTTGCTTCCTATTATATGATTTAAATTCCTTTTTCAAGAATAGAAGCTTGGGGATTTATATTTGGGCCTCCCATCGCATTGGCAATTGGAGCAAAGCTTGTTTCATTAAGAAAACCAAGGAAATTACTTAGTATTATTTCATCAATTTTGTATTAGTTTCATCTAATATGTCCTGAATATATGTGTGAGAGGTCTAATGGCATAGTCATTGATGAGTTTTTATGTT
Organism: Erythroxylum echinodendron; assembly: GCA_027575705.1. Taxonomy (NCBI): domain Eukaryota; kingdom Viridiplantae; phylum Streptophyta; class Magnoliopsida; order Malpighiales; family Erythroxylaceae; genus Erythroxylum; species Erythroxylum echinodendron. The sequence continues at coordinate 48,546,034 of JANZXR010000172.1, read as the reverse complement.
CATCTTTAATATTTTAACTATTTATATTTAGGTTATTTTTGAATCATTGATGAGTAGATGTATGATTACAGAAGCATTTATTGTATGTGGAATGAGTTTTAGATGTTATGGATGATTTGAGGCATAATAAATCCCTAGGGTGGTATATAGGCTAGAAACCTGTGATGCAGCTCCCATAAAGCTTATCGGTGAAAATTTCCACGAGCCTAAGAGTCACAGCGAGAACTTATTTTCTTGATTTATAGGTGTAAACAATGCCACGTACTATAGTTTGGAAATCAATTGTAGGTCATTAATTCGATCGATTAATACTTCAACTTCGATATGATTAATGTAAACTTAGTATTAACACAAGGAATTGATATGTTTTATAGATAAGACAAATTCTTTACATAATAAACCCCTAGGACGGTATATAGGTTGGAAACTCGTGATACAGATCCTGTGAGGCTTATCGATGAAAAATTCCACGAGCCTAAGAGTCACAGTGAGAACTTGTTTTCTTGATTCATAAATGTAAACAATGCCACGTACCATAGTTTTGAAATCAATTGTCGGTCATTAATTCGATCGATTAATACTTCAACTTTGATGTGATTAATGCAAACTTAATATTAACATAAGGAGTTAATACGTTTTATAGACAAGATATATTCTTTACATAATAAACCCCTAGGACGATATATAGGCTAGAAACCCGTAATGTAGCTCCTGTGAGGCTTATCAGTGAAAAATTTCACGAGCTTAGAAGTCACAGCGAGAACTTATTTTCTTGATTTACAGATATAAACAATACTACATACCATAGTTTTGAAATCAATTGTAGGTCATTAATTCAATTGTTTAATACTTAGGAGAAGTTGTGTAAAGTTTAATGTTCTGCAAACTTTGGGGAACATAAAGGATACTAACGATGGAATCACTGTTTGAAATTAACAGTTTTGCATAAATGAGTAATGTTGATAGATCTTGGATGTATAGACGATTAACACCTGATAGTTTCATTAATCCTGAGTTTGTTAAGGGAGTTGAAGCTTTTATTCATTATGCATGTTCTCAATCTGCATATATGGATGACCCAAAAATCAGATGTCTATGTAAAAAGTGCAAATACATTCGTTTCCTTCCTATTGATAAAGTGAATGGACATTTGTTGAGAAAAGGGTTTGTTGAGAAAAGGGTTTGTCCCAAATTATTTTGAGTGGACACTACATAGGAAATCAAATTATATTGAATTCAAATTGTTATATTTCTAGAAAACTCAGTCAAATATTAATTTCAGGTTGAAATATACCACCAAAGATAAAACATGATATAATGCGACCAAAGTTTAGACCACAATTCGGAGCCACTTACTGTACCAATGAAGCATCTTATGGTGTAGTAGCTGGAACTGAATCACCTCCTCCCCCTCCTGCTACTACATGTGTAGATGAGGCATCACCTTTCGTACCTGTTGCTACACCATCCACCACCTCTACATCATTCACTATCCTTATACCAACAGAGATATCAAGGTAAACAATGAGGATGAAGGAGGCGGCCGTTAGCCTGGAACTGAGGAACTTGATGGAAGAACTTACATCAAAATTGTCAATAATCTGTCACTATATGTTTATAATTAAGTTACATGTTTCTATAAGTGAAAATACATGAAACACTAAATGTTTATAATTAAGTTATACTTTTAAATTTTAAAAATGATATACAATTATTTGTGTTTATATTAGGTTGATTCCATCTGGACTGTGCTCAAGAAACATGACATCCAAATTCAAGGAGAAGATTGATCTTGAGGGTTATGTATGGAAGAATATCTATTAGGCCACAAAGGAATTTTACTATCAGGAGTTTGAGGTACAACAAAAATTATTATTTTCTTTTTTAATTAAATTTTATACATTAATTAGATAAATATTATTACATTATAAGTATTTATTGAATGTTTTTCCTTTTGTTTCAGAAAGAATTTTTTTAGGATTATGAATTTGACTTGATCATTTATAAAGTATAGGAGAGACGAGCACGTACATATTATCGGGACTTTGATGGTACAATACACAAGGTCTGTGTAAGACCACCTTGTATTTCTAAACAAATATGCAGTCATTGGTAGTAGTATTAGACTTCACTTGAGGCAATGTCCATTTCAAAGTGTAATTCTACTAACAGATGTGAAGGACCAGGGGGAGAAAGTCTTCCCTTATACATGGGAGGAACTATTACCTACTACGAGCATGCAGAGAGACTTGTAAGTATCTACACTTTACATTTATATTCTGATTTCTTTACTTTGCTGTATTTCAATTAAATTTGATGTGTGAATTTTGGAATGAAAATATGTGTATTATGGAAAATGATAATGTTATAATTGTCTAGTGCCATATATGGTTGTGTTGTTGACTTGTTTTCTTTGTTAAATAGGGAGTAAATATCATAAAAATAGAGGAAACTCTGCCGAAATTTTTATAAATTCTAGTTCACTTATAACATTTTATTCTTATGCAGAAAAAAGTTAATGGGTATGAGGCCTACACCCCGTCAGCTCTTTTTGCACACTCACACTAAGAAGTATGACAGTGTGACATTCGTCAACACCTGATGTAGAGAACTAAATGTATGCAAATTTATGGTTTAATATTAATGTTTAATAATTATCACTTACTAATATAAACATTGCCTTCTGATGTGACCAAATACAAGAAAGTATTAAATGACAGTCTCAGCAATTTGAAGATGTTGATGAGACTCAAACCTATCTTCATACAGTTGGTGGTAGGGACTGTTGTGAAAGGATATTCGACTTAGATTCATTTGCGAATATATGTTATTCGAAATCATCTACGTCCAGTACAACGACATCTAGTAGGTAATCCACAACCAATGAACTTCAAAAGTTTTGGAGCACAGTACAGACATTGATAACTTTGTTGCAACAGTCGATGATGGAGTACATAGCTCAGCTCTGTAATGAGGTGGATGAGTTAAGGGAGGGGTAACACCTCATCGCACCAATCAGAGCATCCGTAGTCGCCAAATCGTTAGTATACTTGTAGTCATTTCATTTGAATTACAAATACTTATTATGTACAATTTAACTTTTTTATTATCAATTGATAATTTTACTTTATATCATCAATCAACTTTCTGTTTAAACAAATTAAATGTATAAACAAATCAAATTATTATGCACAGATGATTCATAACTGTTTAAATTATGCATCAACCATAAGATCATCAAATAAAATTTATTAACTGTATATTTTTTTAAAAAAATTCTTGTTAATTTACCAACGAGTGCTTGTTGTTCTGTCGGTAAAATCATTCCTATATATCAACGAAAGACAATAAATCGTCGGTAATCACCGACGAAATAACCAATTCCTTCACCAAATTTACCGACATGATTTTCTACAAAATAATCATCGGTATACTCACCGACGGAACAAACAATTCCATCGGTAATGCTATCGTCAGTAAATCTGCCAACAAAACAATATAGATCGTCCGAAATTTACCGATGGTTCAGCACGCAAACAACCGTCGGTATATTTACCAACAATACATTAATTTTTCGTCAGTAAATTTTTCGACCGACATTTTGTATTTCGTCAGAAATTATTACTTACAATCGTTTCTACGATGCTTTTGTCAGTCGATAAATTCTATCGCAAACTTAACTTATCGATAGAATCCGTCGCTAAACTACATTTTTCTTGTAGTAGATATTCCTTTTCTTCCATTTCATCCGACTCTCCTTAGATGTGAATCTTTTACATTTCCGGCCTCTTTGCCAACCTTGTTGTAAAATGTTGTAGAAATTTTTATTATCTCTAATTTTTTAATTCTTTTATGGTAACTAATTTAATTTTTAGATATTTTTTATCCAACCGTAGATATTTCTTTCATTTACTTGAAACTTTCTTATTGCCCAAAATTTCTATAGAGATAAAAGTTAATGATTATTTAACAATCAACGTTGAAAGAAGGTGCTCCAAATTAGAAAAGCTGTTTTAGATCATACACATTGTACAGATATGTTTTGAACACTCTAAAGGTTAAAGGACAGTACCGAGAAAAGAGGTTTATCTACCATCTAAGAATTTCTTTTTTTTTTTTTGGGAATTTACTATCTTTGTATTGATTTGAGAGAAATTGTTGGATGAGTTCTCACACTAAATCAGCACGGCTGACTTTCGCATTTGGCACATAATGTTACGATTTAAAAAAGAGAAATAATAGAGTATCGCTTTTCTGATAGAGTTTTATCATTATTTTTTATCGACTTACATAATAAACATATTTTTGTACAAATCTCAATTAATTTAATTAATTTGATGTCAAGATAATTGGACTTGTTAATTCTCTCTTTAATGTGTCATTAGGCCTGTATTTATGGGCTTGCCATAATAAGTAGGCTTGACCTATATTTTGCAGTGCACAAAAGGTCCTACTGTTAATCAACCTTAAATATAGTCACCCTATTGAGAACTATATGTGCTTTTGCTGATTAGAGTTTAGAATAGCAATAGTAAATCATCTGCGTCTCTGTCACGTTGCTTTATAGAAAACAAACAATAGATTCAATTGTTCCGCAATTTTCAGTTATTTATCTATACTATTATTAAATAATAGCATGTTACAATCTTAAGGTTAATTAATTGTGTTGATTAATCATTAAATTAATCTGTAATTTAGAGTTAAAATTTCTTTCATTTCCTTCTTTGTTCAAAGACAAATATCAATTCACTGAATTAAAGTCTGGATTGTTGTTTTAGTGGGCAATCATACTAATTCAAAAAAAAAATGTACACCCTTATGTAACAACATTTACATTTACATTTAATTTAAAAGAAAGGATTTTCAACTTAGGGATGAAATCTATTTTGCTGAATTGTATTTGTGTCTTAATATTTTACGAACTATATCACTGCAATATGCTTAAGATGGCAAGTGGTGTCCTGAAATAAATTTTATCCGCACGAGTCAGACAATGTTACACTGCCCGCCCACAGAATGTATAGAAAACAGCAAAATTCTAAAGAAGCAGGGATTGAGACCTTAGTGCGTCGTACTGATCTTGTCAATGTCAGAGTAATCCATTTTGGATAAGCCCACCCTTACCCAAACATATCCAATTTATTCGATATAACTGCATATCCTGAAACTTATAACAAATCCTTTCCACTTAAAAAACATCGAATCTGTTGTAAGTACCTGGGTAATTGCAGGAAACCATGTTCTTGACAAAGAGACTCCCTTACGTAACTTGGATTGTAACTTTGTACCGAACTGGTCTCTAAAAACCAGAGAATTTCCGACGACTAATTCTAGTTGTTCAAATGAGATCAGTCATATCTGAAGTAGTTAATTACAGAACCAGAAGAAGAAAAGCCGATGAGTTAGACCCACCAATCTGTCAACATAATTAAAAGAGAAGGAGACAGCAATCATTTCTGAATAAACCAAAGAAAAGGTGGCTAATGGATAAGACTACATAGAAATACGAGAATCCTTATCTCCTCACATTAATTCACACTGCTTTTGTCACCGTACTAGATAATACCCGTTCCTTTTCGCTTGTCTATGTGGCACTTATTACCCTGTCTGACAATGCGTTACGTCTTGACTCCTGCGAGTTAACCATGTGACAATGCTCTGAACCTAATATTAAAGGAACTTGTCTTTATCCTTCTATTCATAGCGTATCCTCGGTTTCACGTGTATTGACCTCACTGCTTTCCGTATTCGCTGCTTTAATACATAAAAGAATTGCACTCTTAAAAAAAAAGTTTTCACATTCACTAGACAATACATTACGGTTTGTCAATGATTTAAGTATAGAAATGCCTACGTCACAGGAACATGCTCGGCTTTAAGTAAGGATAACAAGGGCTCATGCTCGGCTTTAAGTAAGGATAACAAGGGCTCAAAGCCTACTTTTAACTTGTCCTTATTCTATTTCATTTTATTGAGTTCATTCTTAATATTTACAGAAAACAAAACTAAGTAAAATGAGACACGTTTTTCACTTTTAACCAAAACTTATCAAGCATTAGCAACGGCGTGTACAGGAAGTCAGAAAAGAAAGAGTACACGCAAATACTGTCTTAATCTAAAGTACTAGAATGCCCATTCCTGACGACCTCCTACACTCTTGTCATCTGCTTCCATATATACACATAGATATGCCTTGAACAGTCACAAACGAACAATTTTGTAGGAAAAAATATGTTGGCCATATTTCACAAAGCTTTTGCTCACCCACCTGCGGAACTCAACAGCCCTTCCTCAAAAAATGTCTCCAAGAAGCCAAAACTGCCCGAGGAAACTCTTGGGGACTTCTTATCTCACCATCCTGGCAACACTTTCTCTATGAGCTTTGGTGATGCTGCTGTGCTTGCCTATGTTCGTCCTCACAATCCTTTCTCTATTCAACAAAGGTGCCCTTTTCTTTTGGTCTGACGTTGCTATTACTAATGTAACCATGTGTACCCTGTGTGCATGGAAAGAATGACCAAAATTAACGATTTGTTTGTGATTTGCAGGTTGTTCTGTGGGTTTGATGAAATATACTGCCTTTTCTTAGGGAATCTGAACAACTTGTGCACGTTGAATAGACAGTATGGATTAGGCAAGGGGACGAACGAGGCCATGTTCGTGATTGAAGCTTACCGAACTCTTCGTGATCGAGGTCCATACCCCGCAGATCAAGTTGTGAAGGATCTTGATGGAAGCTTTGCCTTCGTTGTCTACGACAGCAAGGCTGGCACTGTCTTTGTAGCACTGGTATCATAGTGATTTTACTATTGGATCATGTAGCTACTAAATTAGACCTCAGAACAGCTAATATGTATCTGAAGATCTTGAAGTGTGTCCTAAAAAGAACATGTTTATTTTCTCAATTGATTTCTTGATAAAAAATTTTGGATATTTCTTCTAGATCATAGGCTTAAGTTTGTTTTGGCTTGCAGGGTTCTGATGGTGGAGTGAAGTTGTACTGGGGTATTGCGGCAGATGGGTCCGTGGTTATATCTGATGATTTAGAGGTCATCAAAGCAGGCTGTGCCAAATCATTTGCCCCCTTCCCAACTGGTATCGTAAAAGAATGACATTATCATCTAGTCATGATAACTAATCCACTTGTCCACAAAATCCACCAACGTTTGGCGGATTAACATGAATAATATTGATGCTGCAAGCTGGATTTTACAGCGTAAACTGTATGTTAATGCTAAGTAATGGTGACATGTTGGATTTTTCAGGATTCATGTTCCACAGTGAAGGGGGTTTGATGAGTTTTGAGCATCCAATGAATAAGGTTAGAGCAATGCCAAGAGTTGACAGTGAAGGAGCACTATGTGGGGCGAATTTCAAAGTCGATGTGTATACAAGAATCAACAGTTTACCTCGCAGAGGAAGTGCAGCCAATTGGACGGAGTGGGACTCCCACAACTAAGTGGCCGATCAAAGTTTCAACGTCTGGGATTAAAATGCCACTTCAACCTCTCTGTTATTTCTCTTTGTTTTCTACTTATCCACTCTTATTTGTCAACATAACCCCTCTCATTGAGTGTAAATATGCAACCCAGAGGTGTCATTTTTGTACTCAAAGCTCCAGTTTTATCAATAAAATAACTCAAATCTCATAATTTATGATTTATTTATTATATTATAATAATAAAATTTATTACTTGGTGTATACAATAATTTATAAAAGTATGTATTTTTATAAGACAAATAGTACTAATCTGATCGCCTTCAAAATATTTTTCAATTTTTGCTTGTCAATCTTGCGCATGGGGCGATCGTCTATCTGCATAACGTTTCTAATTTATGATATTTGATTCCTACTTATAGCTGCATGTTGCCAGCAGTAAAACATGTTGCCATCAGTGATTAGTTAGTTCACTTCGCTTCAATTAAAATTTAAGATATAAATTATCCGCATTAACCACTGGGACACTCTGTTACGGATAATGAACCATGTTTGGGTTTCAAACGTAACCTTTAAGCCCAACCTGTCCTTCCGACACCATTGTATTCCCCATGGTAATTCTACTTTACCTGGAAGGTTTAATCCTACGAAACACTCGAAGGTTCCTTTTACTTTATACCAAAAGCAAACGGCACAATTCGGTGATTCACAGGCGAAGGCACATCGGACGAAGGGGGAGTTTGGGGACCAGATATGGCGGACCGTCACTTTCCGAACGAAATGCAACGTTATATGCCGGAAACAGCAACTTCTTCATCTAATGAACCGGTCACCGAAACAAGCGAAGACTCCCTCACCAAGCTTCTCTACCTTCCCTACAACACTCTCTGTGACAGGCTCAAAACATCAGCCTTGGACCTTAAAGACAGGGTAAGATATTCTAAACTTTTGTTAAATATAAATTTTCTTAACTAAATTTTCTGTTCTGGTTTTGAACTGCTTTTTTTTTTTTTCCTTTCTTGTCATTGCTAAGTTGTCCCTAGGTTATCTTTTTGTTGATTTTTAGTTTTAAGTAGATTTTGTGTTTCTAAATTGTAGTATAACTGCAGCTTTTATGGTTTTTTTTTGTTTCCAACGCCATTTCGTTCCTTTTTTTGGCGAGGAGCATTATTTAATATTTGTGTGCTATGATTTCAGGTTATAAGGGAAACATGGGGGTTCAGTGGAAAGCGTGTGCACGATTACACTCTGTATACTGGAGCTCTAGGGACTGCTTACTTGCTCTTTAAAGCTTACCAAGTTACCAAGAATCAGAATGATCTTAAATTGTGCTCTGAAATTGTTAAGGCTTGTGAAACTGCTTCGAGAAACTCTGGGTGACTCCCTCTGTATCTCTCTCTTTTTCTATGTGTGTGTCTGTGTCTTTATATCCTAGCTTAGTTATGTGGTCAACCTTATCTAGTACTATGGTTTAAACATCAGATCTTGGACTAAATTCTAGCTAATACTTGATCAAGTTAGAGCAACTCAATCTTAAACTTGTTGATATGACGCGTTACATTTGCTGAATTGATGAAATAAGAACATAGTGCATAAACTGCAGCTTTATAAGTATGTTTAGGAAGTCAGCAACTAATTGTAACTTTTTAAGTTTGGTATGCTCCGCAAGGTGATTTGAAAAGTAGATTAACTGGGTAGCTGTAGATCATTAATCATATTTTTTTTTATCCAACTGATCAGTAATTGGACAGGAGTTCTTTAATCTGACTAGCTTTCATATGCAAATTTATGGATTTTAGGCGTGTGACATTTCTTTGTGGCCGGGCTGGTTTCTGTGCTTTAGGCGCTGTTGTGGCAAAGCATGTGGGTGACCAAAGTCTATCAGATCACTACTTGGCACAGTTTAAAGAGGTGTTGAGTGCCTCTTTGTTTCCTATCTTGGGAAGGCTGTTCTTATTGCTATGTTTTTTTCATTTATTTCAGCTAACTTGTGGGTTTTATTACTTGAGAGCAGATTAGACTTCCTAGTGATTTGCCACATGAGTTACTGTATGGAAGAGTAGGGTACTTATGGGCTTGCTCATTTCTGAACCACCATATTGGTCAAGACACTATTCCCTACAGTCACAGAGTAAGACATTGTTCTTGGGGTCATTTTTAAATCCAAATGTTTGTTGTGGTGGAATCGAACTTCTTAACTATTTTTTTCAAATGACTTTTAGAGAGCAGTTACGGATGAGATAATCAAAGCTGGTAGAAGATTAGCACGCAAAGGAAGATCTCCATTGATGTATGAATGGCATGGAAAGAAGTACTGGGGTGCTGCCCATGGGTTGGCTGGAATTATATATGTTTTAATGGACATGGAGTTGAAACCAGATGAGATGGAGGATGTTAAGGATACTCTGCGCTATATGATCAGCAACCGGTTTCCCAGTGGTAATTATCCTTCAAGTGAAGGAAGTGAATCAGACCGTCTTGTGCACTGGTGTCATGGTGCTCCTGGGGTTGCACTTACTCTTGTGAAAGCAGCTCAGGTAACTGTTTCTGATTTACACATTACGCTATCAATAGATTGGATGAAAAAAGTGGATAACGGAGACAAGGTTATATGGTCTTCTTCTTCCTTTCTGTTTATTTAACTTTTATCCTTTTAAAGTTTATTGTAAGCTATGGTCTTAATAACCATATGGGAGATTCAGCCAAGAATATCTCACCACAAGTTTTTACCGTATCTTCGATCAGGTTTTTGGGGGTGACGAGTTTTTGCAAGCAGCTGCGGATGCAGGAGAGGTGGTTTGGAGCAGGGGTCTACTCAAACGGGTTGGAATTTGTCATGGAATAAGCGGAAATGCGTATGTTTTTCTTTCACTCTACAGATTAACAGGAAAGGTGGAGTACTTATACAGAGCCAAAGCTTTTGCGTCCTTCCTGCTTGATAGAGCACAAAAACTTATTTTGGAGGGAAAGATGCATGGAGGTGATTGCCCTTACTCAATGTTTGAGGGTGTTGCAGGAATGGCCTATCTCTTTCTCGACATGATTGAACCATCTCACGCGAGGTTCCCTGCATATGAACTTTAGACCAATGTAGTATGAGGAGTAATCATAAATGAAAGTCTGTACATATCTAATTAGTTCCAACTATGCTATAGTTTGAACTCATAAACAATACTCGAGAGAAATAACTAAGTTTTTGTAGTTCAGTATGATGCTTTATTAACCACATACTTTGTTGGCCTTTGAACATTTTGGCGGACGAAGTTACTTTTATGTACTTGGAACTTCAAAGCCACTAACGCAGTGCCATGGAAAGTTATCTTTATTGAGGCATTAACATTCTTCCTTGGTGTTCCAGTATTCCAAGCATAGAATGTTAGTAATTCATCAATGATTCTAGGGGCAAAAGAATTATGTCTTCCAAGTTTTAGCCTCTGTTACTTGGATTTCTTATAAGTGTTGCCACGCAAAAATTAGGATTCTACCAAGTATTCAAGTTGAATTTCCGTGATGGAAAACATAGTAGTACTGCTAAGTGGAGGAAAATGGCAGTTCTAAGAGGCCCTTGTTAAGGTCGTCATGTCATGCTATATGTTTTTTATGAACATCAGTTTCCAACGACCAAATGGAACTGCAACCTTTTAGTTACTTGCAAAACTAATAACTCTAATGCTTAAAACAGAGATCTCTACGCTTTTGCAGCAAGCGCAAGTGATGTTATTGTTAATTGGTACAAGTCGCCTATTCCTAAAAGTGAAAATTGTTCACAAAATCACAACAGCCGAATCCAAACCCCACACCCACAGAAGAGGGGCAAACATTAGCCCGCGAGAGCTTCAAATCCGGCCTCTTCGTTAAGCCAAACCAACAAGTTTCTCGCTGAGTTCCCAGACTTTACGAGCTTTCTCTGGATCACTAGCTTCTTCAGACAACTGATTCTCAAATGAAGCTGAATCTTTGTTCCAGCTCCAGTAGACACCAGACTTTACCAAGCTTGGATCGCTAACAACCTAAGCCAAAAGGAACAACATGATCAATTGAAAAATAGAATATATCGAGTGTTTTCTATCCTAGTATGTTCCTGCTAGGTACCTGAGCAAGTCTTTTTCCAGATTCCTCTTCAGAGACATAGCCCTTAGTAATGTACTTCTGGAATGGAGGGAATAGAAGTCTGAACAAGGGAATGTGCTCCCTGAACAAGCCTGTTGTTGCAATGCAACCTGGGTAAAGCGATGCGAAGATTATGCCAGTTTCCTCGTGGAAACGCCTATGGAACTCTTGCATGGTGAGCATGTTGCAGACTTTGCTATCTTTGTAGGCTTTGGCACCATCAAAGTCTCCACCATCTATCATGGGAGAGCTGTTTAGAGCATTCAAGCCCCCAGCAAGACCCCTCAAGTCTCCGAGATTGGCCTTAGGAGGTACATTTCCAGCCAATGTGTTCGTGTTGCCTACACATATGTTGCATGGGAATAATGCCACATTCAGCAAAATGAAATGAAAAGCCTATCTCTAAGCTCAAATGTGGGTTATACCTGTAATTGAGCCGACAATTATGAGACGCCTCGATGGATAATCAGATTTCTTCAAGTCCTCAAACAGCAACCTTGAAAGGAGAAAGTGACCGAGATGGTTGGTCCCAACACTAAGTTCAAATCCTTCGGCTGTGAATGTAGGCTCTTTTGCAGTTGGCAGGTAAACCGCAGCGTTGCAAACCAGGACATCGAGTGGCTTCCCTGATCGCCGGAAGTTATCAACGAATTGGCGCACGCTGTCAAGTGAAGCAAGGTCCAAGTGCATAACAGTGTAGTTTTCTTTTGCAATACCAGCGGACTTGGCAGCTCTCTCTGCCTTGAGGAAGTCCCGGCAGGCCATAATTACATCCCATTTCCCAGTTTCAGCAAGAGCCTTCGCCGTGGCTAGACCCAGCCCAGAGGACGCACCAGTGATGATAACACTACCCTTCCTTAGGGTTTTCTTTCCTTCTGGGGCAGACCTGGTGACCGCTGGACTAGCTGTAGCCATGGTCTGGGCTCTCACAGCCCCAACTTTTTGGTTTAAATCTCTCTGCAGTGAGCATTTGTATGAAATCAGTTAAATTCTGTCTTAACATTTAAACAAAGAACCAGAATTGGAATAGCAATCTCTGTTGACTTAGGGGTATCATGAAAGTTAAAAAGCTCATGTTACACAAAGAAAAAAAAAGCAAGTAAGATACAGTGTATCAGCAAGAAATTACCTTGCATCTCAAAGCAGAAGTGCTCAAGGTAGCTTTGAGATGGTCTGAGAGTGAAACGCCAAATAAACTCGAGTCCTTCAATGATGCACTGGACTTGCCCTGCACAAGTAGAAAAACCTTTAGATTCAACACCATAAATTTACTAGAGCGCAACCGTACGCTACAAACCTCCTGAGGGGCAACATAAGTAGAGGAAACCAAAGAAGCAGCCTGGAGAGCCATTCTAAGTGTCTTTCAGAACCTCTGCTGTAAATACCACTACTAAAGACTTGAAAGAACTGCAGAACCGAGTAATGCAAAGAAAGATAGGCTGAAAACGAGATATTAAGATGCCTGCTTATATAGTTGGAAGGATCATCTTTGTGACAAAAGAAAGAAATGTCTTTTGGATACAAGTGACAGAGAAGATAAGATAAATAGAAGCACATGTGTCTGCCACATCACTTCTAAGCAGCCAATGAGAATTAAGATGATGGATTTCATGGGATATATTACAAATATCATTGCTGTAGGTTTTGCACAGGAATGGATATTTAGGCTCGTTTCCCCAAACCTTCCAGTCCGAAAATCCACAACAGTTATGGGTTGGAAGTATAGGGGGACAGTTTCAAAAGGATAGGAAATGGTGAAGTGGGGACTCATTTTTAGATTATGGGTTAGGGAGTGAGGCAATTGTGTCAGCTCTAGTTTTAGTCGCTGTGGATTAATGTATTTGCAGTAGTTCAGAGATATAAGCCATGGTCAAGTCGAGCCTGTAGCTAAACGGGTAAAGTACGGGTTCAGATTCTCGAAGGATTGGAACAGATATATGCGATTTCATGCGTAAATTCAGCATACTTTAGGGAGTACTTAGATTGATCGGCTTGAGAAGGTTTTAATAGGTATGGGATGAAAGAGTGTAGTTAATTATATATTATTATTACAGGACAATATTATGATATTCAATTTTTAGACATTATTTTCCATCCTTCAAGTATAAGAGAAATGTCAAAAATGTCAATAGATCTTAAATGATACCCTCTTTATCTTTTTTTTTTAATTTTTAAATTAAATATAATTAATTAATTAATTATATTACAATATAATTAATTAAAATATATTAAATTTTGATGTAAAATGAAACTTTTATTCCTCAATATTTTTAACGAATCAACCACTGTTAATAATAATGGTAATTATTCCTTTCGTTCTAATCAACCATCATAATTATAATGAATATATTCACTCTTATTTTCCATTATATTTATTTTCATTTATAATATCATTAACCAATTTAAACTAAGTGCGCCATTATATTAAAAAGTTGATTTTGGATTGGGTTTGAACTTGATGAGCTGGATCCGAACCCATCATTTTGGCCAGCAACATGAAAAATATTTATTTTTACCGGATTACATCCTTTTTTTTTGGGAAGAACTTTACTACATTACATCTTATTAACCTAATGCATTGGTCTTTTACTAAATTTGCCCGTCACAACTACAAATTTAAGTTTATAGGTTAAAAGAATTCATTGCTTAATATCTAAATAATTTTAATTAACCGTTGAAAGATTTTTTACAACACACATATCACAAATAATTTTATTAGATTAAAATAATAAATTAAAAATAAATAATTTAATTGAGTATTATAAATGATATAAATTAAATTAAAAGAAATGTTAACTTCAAAAGAAAAATGTTAGATTCCAAAATAATGATGCTTAGATTTTAAAAGAGAATATGTCTTTTTTTTTTTTTTGAAAGGCATAAAACCAACTTCATTAATGATCATAGAATGAAGAAATTACATTCGAAATTGTTTCCCATAAAACAAAGCGGGAAAAATGAATTGAAGCTCGAGCTAGCTCATGAGCCGCTTTATTCAAATGTCTCCTAATCCATCTTACCTTGATATTAGGCCTTACACTAAGTAAATTTCTGCAATCATTGACAACCAACCCAAAAGCAGAGCTATCCCAAGAAGAAGAATTCAAAGCAGATACAAGCTGCTGGCAATCAGAGTAAACAACGCCTTTTCAGAAAAAAATGATGGGATGCATAAACAATAGCCGAACGACAAGCAATAACTTCTGCTATAACGGGCTCAAAAACACCATCTGTGAAGCCCGACATAGCTCCAATCCATGCCCCTTCTGCAGATTCAACAAAAAGCCTTCTAGCTGAAACAACATAGCATCAATAAAAAAACTCCACCCATAGTTAGATAAATAAGTCTGCATACTACCATTAGCAGTTGCAACAACAGGTACTGTTGGACCAACTTGATTCTGCAAAATTCTTATACTCTCCATCGACCTCCATTCCATTAGATGAGAAATAGCATTATACACGATTTGATTGTGAGAGATGAACTTAGTGTTCTAGAAAAAATCATTTCTAAAATTCCAAATATGCCAAGAAATAAACGAGAACAATTCCGCTACTCCCCTGCCCATACTATTCCATGTTTGCAGAAATTTATTAACAAAGGAGTCCCCATGAGATAAATTAAAGACTCCCACTAAATCCCAGCAGCACGTGGCTTTGGCACAATGAAGCAAGGCATGATCCACTGTTTCAAAGGAAAAACACAATGGGCAAATACCATCCACATCAACTCCTCTACTAATAAGGCATTTTTTTGTCGGTAACACATTTCTCATTACTCGCCACATAAAATCCCGTATTTTTAGAGGAATTTTCAGACTCCAAATATGCTTCCATAACTCACTTTAAACCACTACTTGCCCATGAACGCTCCGACTAATATGGTATCCGAATTTTACAGTATAGATACCTTTCCTATCAAAATGCCACATTAACAAATCCCCAACATTGCATAATCTAATAGGAATTGAAAGAATAGAACTTACGTCACGAGCAGAGAAGTTCTCCATAGGCTTTTCAACATTCCACCTCCTTCCATTATCAACAATTAGGTCCGACACCCTCAAAGCACCATCGACAAAAATATCGCCATCATTCGCCACAAAGGATTCTTGTTTCAGTATCCAAGGGTCCTTACCAGCAAAGATGCTCCTTCCATTCCCCACTTTCCACCGTACTTCCCTTTTTAGCAAGTCAATAGTAACAAAGATACTAGTCCAAACAAAGCTCGCATTGTTGCCCCTTGAAGCTTTCAAAAAATCCCCCAACGGGAAATATTTAGCTTTAAAAACACTGTAAAACAAAGTATCAGTTTGCGTAAGCAAACGCAAATAAAATAAAAAGAAATCATCAAATATTCCAAATAGTCTCGTATCATATCACTAAATTAGAGTTTAAGGAAACAACGCTGAGCGCATTAAAAAATTGATATAAATTTCTCAAAATAGCTTATCCTCTCAGTAAATTCATACATAAAATAAATTATATAATACTTAATTTTATTCACTTTTTGTTTACATATTTTTATAATTTTAGTGTTATTTTATTTTTTAATTTTGTCTCATTAAATTTAAATTAGATATTTTCAGATTTAGTTACATCCATTTAACTTTAATATAATATAACCTTCACCAACAAAACTAGTGAAATTCAATATCAATATAAATATGATCAAAGAGACAAGCTTGATTTAAGAACATGAACAAACATATAAAAACTGATATAAATCACCACACTCGTAAAAGGAAAGAATTGAGAGTGATGTCATTTTAGGGTGTGACCGACACTAGAAAATTAGATAAGATCACAAGATTTTAGAGAAACTAAAAAAACAATTACTCTATAATATTAAAGAAAAATCTCTCCAAAATTTTTGAATGATCAATAATAATGGTAAATTGTCAATTACATTATTAGGAAAACTTTCAGGATTAGAGTCTTAAAAATAAATAATATTTTGAAATAACAAAATCCTAAGCAACTAAACTAAATGACTAACTCCTGCTCAGTTGTTTAGCCGGCAGCTATTTACATTACGTATCTTTATAAGGTGAAACATAGACATTTTTGTCGTTAATCTCACTTTATATGCAATTTATGTCTCTGTAACTTAGAAGCTTGTATATCCTGAGTAGATGCTTAATTTTATTATTTTTTCTCTCTTCAAAATAACCTATCCTCAAAATAATAACTTCATAAACTTGCTTTAGTGATAATGGATCAACGGTGTTCGGTTTATCATTCATGATAAAGGGATAATGATTATTGTATCCCTTATACATAACTCTCCTATCAAATTATTGAGCACACTCTAAAGTATGTGAATTGCTTGCATTAGCACCATATCACATTGCATCTCATCCTTATACCTCATAATAGCGAAAGAAACAAAAACTCACTTGGTTACCTTAACCTTCGCACTCTCACTCAACCATTACTAATTGTATGGTTTAATATATTTTGTAGTTTCCAGTCTTAACTTCTTCACTAATTCTACACTAGCTACATAGGTACAATTTCCTCCATCTATCATCATATTTTAAACTCAATACTTATTAGAAATTTTTTGGAAAAGATCCTATTGTTTCTTCACAGCTTCCTCTCTCATATAAATGGTCAATGACCTCTAATGACCATTATCCTCCTCACTTTGAACCTCTCAATGCCCTTATCATCACTAATATTCCCAGAAATGGGCAGATCATCATCTACTTCCTCTTCAATTGCGGATCCATACTATCCATCCTCCCTCATCATCATCACTTTTTTGTTGAAACATCGTGGCTATCTTGCTCCAAACACTTGAAATACTTAATATTTCAATTTATACCTGTTGACACGGAATCAGTTTTAGCTTTATATCTATTTGGTGCTTGCACTTTCGATTTAGTTATTTTATATTTTGGTTTTATAATTTTGTAATGAAGAACATTTACTAGAAATACCAAAACAATTAAAAAGTCTCTTTTTTAGTTACTTTCATCCTTTCATAGCTATATGAACTGCATCCTCCAACTCCATAAAATGGTGTAGCTTTATAATATTGGCAATTTTTGGATTTAGTTCACAAATGAAATGAGTCAGTATTGCTTTCCTAATCTTTATCTACATTCATCCTAACTATGACAAGCTCCATATTCTTACGATACCCCTTTGCGCTTTTGAGACCTTAAGTTAATATCTTACAACCGTTAATAGAGATCTTTATTATAGGAACTCCACACAAAACTTTTTCTCATCATTTCATATCCTCTCATATCTTAATAAATGGATCTTGATTCCTTCTCCTAGTGCCCTTATCCTGATGACTAGGCGACCAGCCTAGCACCCCACGAAAACCCTCAAGTCAATATCTGATCAAATTAGAAAGTTCCCATGGAGCTAAGCTTTTTTATTCAAAATACTTTTGACTCAATATTGGAAGTATAAGCATTGGAGATTTTTAAAGGATGCCTTAGTAGAAAATTTGAACCTTTATTTAAAATTTCGACAGCATAACAGCTGCATTTTGATAAAACCAAAATTTTTAAAATCCTTGTAAAGCATATTCAAAACATTTCTGTACATAAATAAAAGTCTCCATTACAACTTCTAGACTTCAAGTCCACTCAAAAGCAATTTCAAAAGGTTCAACCATGTTCACGCATTAACTTAAAAAGCATTTATGTACAACCATGTTTCCACAAAACTATGTACATAACAGGTTTATAAAGATGAAATACAAGTGAAAGACAAAAAAATGCCTACATAATAGCACCTGATGAAGACAGTTACTAAAGTGGTGGAGTTCCAGCTACAAGTCCCTGAGCGTGCACTTGGGACGTTAAAATTTAAAAACAAAAAATAAAGGGTAAGCTAAACGAGATCAGTGAGTGTTATTGATTTCCATTCAAAACATTTATACAAATATTAACCACCATAAAAAAACAATTTCTTTTCTTTTCAAGTAATAACCAATGCTCTTAAAAAACATATTCTTTTCTTTTCATAAGATCAATGCACATCTAAAACAAAATATATATGTTTTCTGAGATCAAGTTCCTCTTTTCTTGTAAAGTAAACAGTGATGGCAATCAACACTTTCATGAACTTTCTTTTTAAAACATCGTCAATCACTAATTTTCTTTGCCAACTAGTACCCTCGGGTGTAAGGCTATAGAGCTGGTTCTGTATCATTTACCCGTGCCTAGTTAAACTCTAGTAATGGAGCTGGTTTTGCATCGCTTACCCATACCAAGTTAACTACTATATATCGATTGTTATGAAGCTAGTTCTGCATCGCTTACCCATAATGATGCTAGCACTACATATAAATCAGTGATTACGGAGCTAGTTCTACATCGTTTACCTATAATAGTGCTAGCACAATAAATACTTCATACGTGCAGATGGCGACTCACAGGACATACTAATAGATACAACACCACCCACTTTAGTGACAAACGCCCCCCAAACATTGTCATACATGTTAGGACTTACTTTGATTGATATAATCATATGTATAAAGACCTAACAGCGTACCATAGGCTAAACCACAATTAATACATGAGCGTGTCTCATTTAAATACCAATTTAATTCATGTTCAAATTCTAGTTCCATGCTAATTTAAAGCATATGAAAATTTCAATTCAATTCTAACTCAAAGCATGTATACATCTCATTGGCTTCCAAGTGCATCCAAATCTCAATTCAATGATAAATCAAAGCATATGTAAACCTTATGAAAATTGACTTTTAAATTCAAGTAGTAGTACTAATGAAATTATTCATAAACATACTTTTCATAGTAAGGTAAAAACCATCTTTACAAAATTAATTTAAAGATATACTCACAGTTTGTCATCTATCGATAACCACCCTCACGTATTTGGTATTTGTCCCTTACTAGTCATGAGTCTACAGTGACAAGAAAACTTTGTTTTACTTAATTATGAGGGAGACTCCTAAAGGGTTTCTAAAACCTGCCAAGTACATCCACAACTTACCACCTTGTTTTACAAATTTTATGAAAAAGAACTTAGCCAAAATCTTAGCATTTAGTATGAACAAAATTATGTTTTCTTTTCATTCAACCATTAAACAACGTCCATAATTTATACATGCTATCCTCTTTTCATTTAAATAATGTATAAAGTGTATACATATTGTCTTCCTTTCATTGAACTATTGAACTACATACAAAATACGTGCTGCCATTGAACAACCATTAGGCCACATATATAGTATCTACATGCTGCCAATTAATAACCATTGAACAACATATATAGGATATAGATATATATGTTGTTTTCTTTGCATATAACCAGGCTTTTTTGTCTCCATTTATCATACTATTTTTCTCTTTATTTAACCATGCAATCAGCTCAAACATTCATGCGATTAGCAAAGTAATTCATGTAACTAGCTTAAGCATTCATATGACTAGCTAAAGAGGAAGGACAAGGGTGGTTTAGCATACCAAATTTAGGTGGTAGCATGCTATCCATCTTGTCCCTACAAATAGCTGGCATTGATGAAGATGTTGTCCATGGTTGGAAGCTTAAGCACTATTCAGAAATTATTTCCTAAAGACAAAAACTTGGAAGATCTATGTGTGAGGGGAGCAGTTGCAATTGTCCATCATTTATTCTAGTCCAAAGGAGTAGTAAAATGTTGGTGGAGCAGCTCCTTCATTATCCTTGTATAAGTTACATGTTGTAGAAAGCTATCCATCACGTTGAATGATTTGTTTCCAATAGTTGTCCATTACGTTATCTCTTACCATCTTTGTTTAATTAACCTATTAATTTCTTACACCATCCTCGATAGTTCTTATGTCCTACATAAAACAAGTTGTTCTGATTTTGTCTTACCAAATGACACACGTCCACACATGTATTGGTCTCGCATGTAATTAATTTTATGTCCCTCACACTCCTTCATGAAGGTGACAGCATAAGGTTTTAATGTGTTCTTGTTCCAAAATAATGAGAACCTCTTCATGTACGTAACAAATGCCACTTAAGGCTCATTTATATGTACATGCATTATTTCTTGTCCAAAATAATTAAGTGGCTTAAGAAAAACCTGTCAAATTTCAGTAGGAGTTTTATGTCCACTTATTAACATGTTGCACCTAAACATATCAACATCTAAGTTGGATCAATTTACTTTAAGTGTCCTTAACTATGGTTGATTCTCTCACGCTTGGTTCACTTGGTTTATATACTTATGTTTCAGCCCGAAAATGCTTCCAATTCACTCCATGATAATTTAAAACAAGGTTAACTTTAATCTATCATAAATTTATTCGATCGAATTTATTTTTAATCAATTTCCATACCAGTCAACTCCAATATTTTTCGACTATCATTTGACTTTAATAATTGTCTCAAGTATTGTCAAATCATTCAAGGTCAGGTCCTCAATCTCCTTTTAGCGAAAATAAAATTTACATTCACCCAGAAATATCATTCACACAAAATTTTTTTTTATAAATATGTGAAAGGAAAAGTTTGGGGTTTTACATTGTTAATCCCACTAATCTATGGCATGATCACTAAACTTTAGGATTGCTAGTTTAACATTTTTCTCTTCCAAAAAGTTGTACTAATCAAACACTAATTCTATTTATTTTATATTTTAAATAGAAAATAGAAAATAGGGTCTATCTTTCCTACAAAAAGTGGTATCTTCATCTTAATGTTGTCCATTCTTTATACCCCCTACTATAGGCTAAACCAAATACGCCCCCTCCTTGACATGCCATTTTACCACCTCCTCCACCTCTTTCTCCCCTACCACCCCTTAGGTTTAGCTCTTCCAAGTAGTTGGTAGCACTACCAACCTCCTTATATGCCTCAAAATTATCCCTCCTAATAGGTATAGGTGAGTTATATTATAGGCAAGCTATGACAACTTCATACTTCTCCAACATTTCCCTAACTTTATCAAATTATTAAATAAGTTGCTCATATTGGCCTTATATAGTGTTCATGATGAACCCCTGGTCTATCTTCCTTTTTTCCTCCTCAATTACTTTCTAGTCTTTGAACAAGTTTTTTTTGTTGATTTCGAGTCATAATAAACACATAAGAAATTGTTAGTAGTAAACTTACGTGCTTCTTTCAAAATTCATTTTGCTTGTAATATAAACTCTTGATTGAAGGTTATTTGCAAATTTGATAATCTAAATCAAGAAAACTAGTTTAAATCTTCTCTCTTGGTATTGATTGTATTGACCACACTAATTTTTTAATCGAAGGAAAAAAACTAAACTTAATTTTTATTATAGTGAACTAAAAAAAGGTGATTTATAACTAAAAACCTCTATTAATGGTCAATTGATATCTATTTTAAAATATATTTAGAATTTAAAAGTTTAAATATGTAACAATAGAAAATAATTTCAAAATTATTATTTTATATTTTATTTAAATTCAGTAGAAAATGTTGATGTAAGTACTTTGAATGAAAGTATAGTTTATGAATTTTTAAATAGTATTGTATAATTTGCAATTTTTAATGACAATGAGACACAACTTATTTCAAAAATACAATTTAAAATTTTCCTATTGTTATATAATTTTCATTTTGGATTCAATTTTAGTTAGAATCATCAAATTCATTATTAGTTGATTATCTATCAATAAAAATTTGTATTATGTTTTTATTTCAATAAAGTATTTTATTTCCATATTATATTTTTGCTTACTCTTATAGGTTTTACTTCTCAATCACTCTGTAACACTTTTATGATGATTATTATCTATCAAAATTTTAAACCTTAAATATCTCACCTTGTTGATTTGATATCCACTCTAATTCTTTTAAAACATTAAATTAATATATTACTAAATAATAATAAAATAAAATAAAATATTATTTATTAGTAAAAATAAATTAGGATTACATATTAAATATGTGTTTATACATCTTAATATAAGTAATGAAATGTAAATACGATAAATTAAAAAATAATAAGAGGTTTATAATTTTAAGAAATAAAATTATAAATTATAAATATAAATAAAAAATAATGCTCTAAAATAAATTAATATATTCCACACGCATCACCATCCTATAATTTGTCAATTTTCAACAAATTCCCAAGATGGAAGTCCACGCAAAAAAAATTGTCAACTGTACAATCCTTCAATATTTTTTATAGAAAAAGTTGACAAAAAAAAAGTAAACCCGAGCACTTTTAAGAAATATTTGAAATAAATTGTTTTTGTTAAATTGATGAAGACATATGAGAAGTTGATGTCTTTTATATACAAACAAGAATCAACGGTCATGTAACAACTGAATTTTCATTTTAGATTATTTCGTATTTATAGATTACGAGAGATGACTTGCCGCGTGCGGCAGCTCCGCAACAAATAATCAGCCATTCGTATTTAGAAGTTGAACAGAAAACATCGAAAGTGACAATTTTTGGTTTCAATGGAGAAGCTGGAGGGCAGGCTTCATATATTTCCTATCTAGTTAGAGTCCTGACTGGACTTAACTGCAACAAATTGGGAAAATAGCCTCAATAACTGTCTAGATCCTTCACTACCAACTTCAATAATTGAGGAAATAGAGAAACCGGGCTGGTTGCTTTCCACTAGTAAATGGAATCATTGGAGACAACGGCTTGATAGAGCACTAATCCAACAGATGGTCCTTAGTACTCCGGCTTCTGGAATCTGACCATTCTTGTTTTTTCGACACCTGCAGAAGCTTTTGACCGCAAGCCAAAATATACGCATGGTTTTGCAACAATACAGACTTTTTAACTACAGCAGCTGTGACTAAACCACACAGGAGTTCAAAACAATGTAAATGAATTTCATTTTAAATCAATAAAACTTTTGTGATGCTCATAACTCTACAATTTCCGACATGAGAAATATATCGGTTTCTATTTCGAGCCCAATCAGAATGGTATCCATCTGTACTCTGTCATCAGATGAGCAGAAGCACAAGGAAACAAGAACAAATTTGCTAATATTATATCTCACCCAATATCTCTATACACGTCTAACCAAAGGGGGAAAAGTGGTGACTTACCAACTCATTTACCCCATGCTCAAAGCCTGTCATCTCTTTGAACCCTTTAAATACGAATTGATAATCCAAAATTTTGGAAACTTCTAATTTCTCCTCTGAGGCCAGCGGTTACAATCACCACACCATAGGCTGACATATTTTGATTGGAGAAATCCATACTGATGTGAGGGCTCCGACTCCGAGTTCTAGTGGTCAAATTCAGCTTTTCTTCTGGCCATGTTGCTGAGATTCTATCAA
This sequence comes from Erythroxylum echinodendron, assembly GCA_027575705.1. Taxonomy (NCBI): domain Eukaryota; kingdom Viridiplantae; phylum Streptophyta; class Magnoliopsida; order Malpighiales; family Erythroxylaceae; genus Erythroxylum; species Erythroxylum echinodendron. The sequence goes on along the minus strand of JANZXR010000172.1, from coordinate 48,522,212 downwards.
AGAAATAGCCATTGGTTGCACTAGAAATTATTCCATTTAGTGAAGTGTTGGTGCACCCTGCCGTTGACAATGAACCATCATTACTGCTCATTTCTTCAACAGGCGTAGGCGGGTGATTGGCAATGGAGACCTCATCAAGGTGGTTACCCAGCCCACTATCTTCTCCAGAATAAGGACCTTGAAGCCCCCAAGTATCAGTCATCCCAGGCCAAGGGACAGCAACTGAGACATCTTGACAGGGAAAATGTTCATATGAGCGGGTCACAGTAATACCTTTACTCCTGCTAGGACGAGAATCAGCTTCATGCTTCCAAACATACACATAAGAATCCTCACTAGCAGCAACAACATACTTCCCGTTGGCTGTGAGGGAGGCCGAGATTTGGCGGTTAGTGTTGCGAAACCCTGTTATAGAATTATTCATGAACTTAATCTGTAAGAATGATGTACTAGAGAAAAAACTGCATTAAGAAATTCCTAAACTGTCCTCAATTATCAGATATTGTTATTGACCTTTAAACAGCAAATTTACATCAACAATAACCAATAAACAATTTCAGCAATTCAAATAGTTGATTTCTAGAAACAGTCACAAAGGTTGAGCAAAATGGAGAAATCCAATTCCAACCATTTCTCCTCGGAATATCTAACAGAAGTTTCTGTAATACTAAATATAAGATTTGGCATCGTATAAACTAAAAGTACATTAGCATAACACTGCCAGTAAGTTGACTCCTATCACATCAGATACATAAGCAGTTAAACTTAACCGGCTACTAGAACTTAAAGAAGGAATATTCTGCACCCCATCATCTAAAAGATCATCATGGGCCAATAGGATCCCAAAGTACACGAAGAGATTGATGAAATTGAGCGTTACACGATATATTTAACAAGAATAGCATAGCAAGACATTCACACCCAAAAATTTTATCATTGAAAGTGTAGCCAGATACAGTGGATTCCAAACAATAGAAGCAGAAAATAGTGAATCTGACGGGCTTAACTTCTTCTGCAAGCATATGAGACACAGAATTCTGCTTTCAACCATATGCTTCACTTCCTAAGGTTTGATATAAATGACTTATTTGCACCATTTTAGCATTATGGGATAGAATAATAGACCAACCTGCTGTAGGATCCTACCAATTCCTATGATCTAGGGTATGAAAACCAGTAACCTGGAAAAGTTTAATTTAGCCCTTGTTTTGGACCATACCTAACATAAATTTCTCAAAGAATAGAGAAAATTTGGCAGAAAACATGCTTAAAGTCGCCTTTTCTGTTAGGAATGGGGTATAATCCAATGCTTATTCTAAGGCAAATTACCGTTTTAACCCTTCAGGCAAAAGGTTAGAATGCTGCTTTCTAAGTTATATGATTCAAGGACCCTCGCAACTGGAAACTCGGCCGAAGCATTTCCGCATACCTAGGTTCTTTTATGGCCTTCAACTTCATCAACTGAATTAAGTTACCAATAAGAACTTTCATTTATGCTTTTTGCCTATAAACCATAGGAAGAACATTGTGTACATCCTTACCCTTGAATTTGTGGACCAGATCAATGCCATTGACAACTCGAATTCGTGAATCTGCTGATGTAATGAGCACTTCTAATGAACTTCCTGGCACAAACTATTATATGAAACTCATCAAGGTTAACATGATCATGCCAGTATTTTTAAGAAATACAGCAATAAGAAACCAACGTCTTTTTTAATCTTTAGAATTGATGTATTGATGTGTTCTATGTGGTAAAGTCACAAAATTACCTGGAATCCAGTGATTTTCTTGAGATTGGCTTTCTTCTTCCTATTTTGCAGATTAATTTGACCTTTTACTTGCAATTTATTCTCTGTAAAACGGCAAAGATCAAAGAAAGTATAGTTAGCACTCAGTGGCAACTGAACTTCAACAAAGCAGACAGAAAGAGAATCAAATTGTACCAGATGTATTATACAAACGACAGCTCCCCTTATAAGTACCAACAAGGGCACCCTTTAAACAAAAAACAAAAATGATTATGAACCATATAACATATTACTTAAAACAGAAACCAATCACACTATTAAATATTGCCTACCTGACCATCGGGAGTATAGCAAGCCGCAGTTACCATTTCATGCAGATCATTCCAGTCAACAACTTGTCGATCAGGAATACTCCATATACGAACTTTTGCATCCAAGGAACCACTAATGAAGTAGTCATCATCAACAGGGTTGAATTGGATGCAAGTTACTGGTTAAAAAAAACAATAAAAAAATGAATAGGGATTGGTAAAACTTGCTAGAAAGATGTAAGACGGGGTACATTGTCTACCAATTTCGATACCCATTTTAGGAATGAACAATTTAAATGTTTTATGTAGTACTAATCTACCACTTTACCATGTCGATAATGTAAATAACGTTGTCTAAATGCAGTCAGAATGGCATCAATTCTTTGACTCTTCAATTTCAAGGTCATTCAGAGCCATTGGTACATACCATAATCACTGTGCGAAAATATCTTCAAGCAGGTCTTGCTCGATAAGTGCCACAGACGCACAGTTTTGTCCATTGAAGAAGAAAGCAGGCCCTGGGGAAAACAAGAACTTGTTTTATTTAGAGTTAGATTACATAAATATTATTTTTTCATTTTCAATAGGTGACTTAATCCCTGTATCTATCCAACACAAGATTCTGTAATATTAGAAACTTTTTTCTCTTCTTCCTCCCTCAAAAGAGAAAAGTAAAACTAAAAGAGACTCGGAAAAGAAAATAAAACAATGTTCAACTTTTTACATCATCCAAAGTTTCCCTTCTTTTCCTATACCATCAATTCAGTGAACACAAAGGTGAATAATCCAAATATAACTGAAAAATAATTGCCACAGAATATCTATGGATCCAGATCAGTAACAAGACAATGACAACCAGCGACCATCATGCAGAAATTTCATAATACCGAACCGAAAGGCTATTGGTTGAGAGGGTCTCCCAGTGGAAGAATCTTTTTTGATTCCTTCCAAAAAAAAGTTGGCAAGCATATGCAACTAACAAACTTTCCTACTTTTCACTACCATAGTTAATTTATAGCTCAAACTTATCATTGGATCAAAATTATCAGTCTACAAGTTAGGCATGTGAAAAACCACATTATTCACTTGGGTATAGGAACCTCAAAATAATTTCAGTAGAGTCGAAATAGTTTCCTTGTCTTCTTAAAGGAAACTGAATAGTTAGAGCACTTGACCATTTCCTTCTTTCTAACAATAAAAATTAAGCAAAATATTTCTCATAAGGACATTATATCGCATCTCTGAAACCTTGCCAAGATTAATCCTTAAAATTCGGCAGTTTTTGATTCCTTGACCTTTCTGTCACCACTTAACATCATTACAAATATCTAGTGCCATCTAAGTTAATCACATGTCCTGTTCATGTCCTTGAGAATTGCTTGTCCCAACCTGGACCTACTCTAGCAACACTTACAAACAAATTCAGCTAATAAAAATAATGAAAACTAATAAGTCAGATATGTCCAATGTTATGCCTAATCCACAGTTTGCATAAGGAAGATCTTCCCCATAGTTTCCCACAGTTGAACATGCCTCCATATTGCAAGATTCACATGATACTGGCCGTCAAGGTTTACCAATCAAACTAACTAAACTTTGAAGTTGTGCTGCTCATAAAAAGGACTAACAGAAACATGAAGAAAGGCCAAGATCCAACTAACTAGACGTTGTATGAAGAGAAATCAAGCTTTTGGTGTGAGATCTCAGCACCCATAAACGTACAGCTGCTCTTCTGACAACCATATTTCAAATTAGACAACATACTTGCAAGGCCTTGCTACTCCCTCAGCGAAAAATAGTCATACCAACTATCACTGTTATACGAAAAATATAGCCCAAAGTAAAAGAACCAGAGAAAGAGACACTTGAGACATAAACCATATTAGTTTATTTTAAACCTAAAAATGCAGACATTCCTAAGGCAACATCCAATCAAACAAAGCAAACTCAATTTCCCATTCTGTTTTTGTAAATCACAAATCCTTCTTAACATTAGATCATTGAATGTTATCTGTAAATATGGATGTTAAACATTCCTAAGGCCCAATTATGTCATTTTCTGAACTAAAAGAAGCCCTCACTACCTTCCAGTATCAAATTTCTGGACTTGTCTCTTAACTGCAGAATGATAAAACTTTGGAAAGATAAGCTAGTCTAAACTACTCATTTGGTAAAGATTTCAATGATGAAGAATGCCCAAGTATAACAGGATTTAATATCATGTCGCTACATAGTCTTCTAGGCAAGCAAGCACACATTTTCTTCTAGCCAAGCAAGCACACGTTTTGCAATACACGTGCATACTCACAATTCAACTTTCATTCCTGTAACAGTTAAAATATTTGTATCTATTATAATATTTGTAGCTATTATCTGTTATCCTGATAAGATAATGCTTAAATAGCATATATGAATATTGGAAGGACGAAAACACATATCTACCAAGGTAAACAATCCTCATAAGCAAATCCGTGATATCAAAAACATTTTATATATCAAATAGAACTTTGTCTAATCATAAGCCAGTATATCCCTGCTTTCCAAATATTACGGTAGGGAAAATTGATTGCTCATCTAATCATGAAAGAAGTTTTCTGGAACATAAAAAAGATCAGGAAAATGCATATGACTCAATGAAATATCACCAACAACTTTACATTAGAGGCCAAGAAAAAATTAGTAATCAAATAGGAACTGTTAGGAGTGCAAGAGTGAGAAATCACCCATTAGTAGAAGATGCCGGAGAAAATTGATAGAAACTCACTAACCTGTGACTTGGACCAAGAAAGGTCAAGAACATCATCAAGATGTCCATGGAATGAGCAAATGGGTTTATCTGTAAGTGCAAACACAGTCTCCGGCACCACAATGTGGTCCAAGCTCAAAGATTTTCTGCTTATGGATGGCCGGCCTCTCCTCTTCTTCTCATGATGTCCGTCAGCAGATGGAGACAACAAACTAGGCTCAGGTGACCCATTTTCCATTAACAATAGGTTAAGATTCCCATCTTCTGGTTTTTCCATTAATAACTCTCCTTTCCTTTCCGCCTCCACAACCTGCCAAATATGAATCACACAATCCTCACCTGCACTTGCTAGATATCTGCCATCTAAACTAAACTTAATGCACCATATGGAGCCATTATGCGCTTGTATCTCTTGACTTTTATAAAGAGCACTCAACTCTTTAGATGATTTCCCATATTGCCTTACCCTCACTTTCTCTGGCCCGTGGAATAACATGTCTTGGCTATCATCAGTAGCAGAACTCGACCTCCTTCCTCCCTTCTCCGAACCAGTATCCCTCTCATCACTACTTCTCTCTTTATGTCCTGTCACACTGCTTGCCACACTTTTTATACTCTTAAACCATCCGCCCTTTTTCTTCTTCGGAACCCCAACTCCACTTCCTCCATTAGCACCAGAATCCACATTCTCTCTACTGCCATCCTCAACATTTTGCCTTCTCATCAATTCTTGTACAATCGGTGAATGTCCCACTGTCATTTCAAACTCCTCCATCGTTAACTGCCTACCAGTTCCCACTTCTTTCAACTTGTTCCACATCCCATCTTCCCTTATCTCATTAACTACAAACTCCTTCCCATTATCAAGATTCTTAATGGTACACACCTCAGTTGTTTCGACCCCATCACAAGCCAACTCATCAACAAACTCCCCAAAACTGGTGCTCGACCAATTCCTATTAAAATCACCATTTGAATTGCTGGAATCGGATCGATCCACATACACCCTCCTGCCATTTTTACCCGATGGAGGCTTGCTCGGGGAAACGGCAGTGGCTTTAGGCGAAGAGCTGTCGGTGATTCTTTTGCAACCCACATGAAAACAACCATTATCATTGTTCGTGGTACTTTTGACTTTGTTATCCGTACTCTTACCCTTATTTACATCCATTAAATCATGACAAAGAATTGGACGAGAATAAACACACGACAACAACGAAGAAGAAGAAGAACAACATGAATTCAAATCATCATTACAATGATCACCATCCACACTCCGATTCGCGGCCGTCCCACCGCCTTCGGCACTCGATCGAAGGATCCAGTCGGAGGCACTCTGACCAGTCAAACAAGCCAAGGACGCAGACCGGTGAGAGCCAATATCAACACCATCAGGTCGGCCCCGACAAAAAGACGGGTCGGAGCTTAGACCCATCTGGCGGAGAAGCCGTTGGCGGCGTTCGGACACGGAGGCGGGCTCGGAGATCCAAACGTCGTA
>JANZXR010000172.1:48479737-48504302 GCA_027575705.1 Erythroxylum echinodendron | reverse complement strand
CCTAATATGATAAGTCCTTGATTAAATTTATACACTTGCCATCATAATGGAGATTATAATAATAAGAGTCAAATCTTTAGGGTTTAATCTAATTGAGTCTCATTATCATAATCGTAAGTGTACAAATTTAATCAAGGACTTATCATATTAGGATAAAAACAATAAAGATAATATGATAATATAATCATTTGCTATGTTATTAAACAAAGTTAATAATCACCAAACAAAAGTGTTCAATCTATTACATAACGATTGGGTCATAGGCATAATTCCAACACTCTTCTCGGATGCCTTAATTTCCAAATTCCAACCCCATTTGTACGTCCATATTTTCTTGTTGTTTTATGACTTTTCTTTTTCCTTTTCTCTTCTTTGTTTAATTTTATTAAAGAAACAACCAGTGAAGGTCAGGTCCAGCTGTTGTATACATCACAAATCATCCACTAATTGATGTGTACTTGATACTAATCCAAAGATTAAAATATTTATGAACCATCATTATTGACTCGCGTTTGCATCTTCTTTTACTTTTCGAAGCACTATTTCAAATGTTCTTCACTGTTAAAGTAAGTTATAATTCAAGAGACAAGTATAACTTATTTCCTCAGATGAATCAAATTCAAACTTTTGTACAATGAAAATACATAAACGAAAAGGAATTTTGAATTCTTGTTCACTACTCTAAATTAAGAATTTTAGACAGCATTAGATTTATATTTTTACCACCACTGACCATTAGAACGAACATAATGTTATAAAAAGATCTAATCCTTGATTTTATTAGACTTAACAAAGAGGAACACACCGCCTGTCTTGATTCCCAACAGCCTGTTTAAGCTTGAACTGGATTCGCTCTTTAACATTAATGGAAACAGGCACAGATGGAGAAAATTTCAAGTCGTATCAAGTGCTCACGCAACGTGCCTATTTCGCTTGAGTCGGAATTTAATTTAGTTAACTCCATCTCTTCTAATTCTAATTGTCATGAGTAAAGCCCACCGTGCAAACATTTGTTTTTATATTTGGCAAAATGACTCTTAAAGTCAAGAGAGCAATTTGAACCTTCAGGTGAATTGTTGATAGCTATTTGGCCGAGGAACTTTATTTATTGGCACAAAAGAGCACTTCAGGGTAGTTGAAACAAAGACTCTAGCTATGGTTACCGAAAAGAATTAAAAAAAAAAAAGAGAAAAGAAAACTAAGAAGCGCAAGCAACTTACTGGAATGCATGCACTCTGCAATAAAGACAGGCTATCACTAACAGAAGCTAAGAGCATGTGGGGAATCTATATTGAAGCAGAGGGAGGGAGACATGCCAATCTATCATTTTCCTAGACTGGTAAACCCTTTGCATGTGCACTGTACCATGTGAGTTATTGGCTTATGATAAGGAAGAGGAAACAATGAATTAAAAAAATAACGTGGTTTGGTTATTTGACGATCTTAAAATGTCTCTGCTCTATATAAACTCAAACTCCTCCGCATGAAAATTGTACCAACGACTTCCAATTATTAGTTCCTTCAACCTTTAGTTCATTGGGAGAAAAAGAATACAAAATAAGTTAGCAACAGAGCAACAAAATGTGTCACCCAATAACACTGGACTAAAAGTACGATGATAATCAATACCAAGTCTTTAGTGAAAACCTTTTGCTACTAATCATGCTTTAAACCATCCCAGTGATTTATCCTTATGTCTTTTGACTCGGTACAACCATCTAAACTTATCTACGTTCTGATTCGTATCACATGGTACAAGAGTATACGTTTGATTTTCCTGTATTGACAAATATGTTGGACAATTTTGTCCTTTCTCGTTATGTTGGACAACTATTAACCATATTTTTCATTTTTAATAATTTATCAGTTAAGTTATGTAATTTGATCTAGATAAGTATAATAAAGTAGCCAAATAATTTATCTAAATCAATAGATCAAAGTCTAGGAGGAAATGAATTCCTATTAGTATGGATCGGACCCATATCAGACTTGTAATGGGGAAGCCTGATATGGAAGCTTTATATAAAAGTTAAGGTCTTATGCAGTTCATCATATCATTTGTAAGCATACGGATCCTTTAATTTGTTAAGAGTACTTACGTATTAAGAAAACTATAGAAAGACATTAAACATGTGTTAGTGAACATTTTCCTTGAAGGTCCCTGGAGATTGAAGCTTGTTTTGGCCATGAAAATCGCTTCGGAAGTCAAGATGGAACCGAACTAAGGTATTCTACATTTCTTTCATTTTTAACCCTTTCATGAACGATCCGGGACACGTAACAAGGTCTATGTTATGAGTTATGTGATGCGGACACGTGATGGAGCATGTGCGAAGCACGCGCCAGATGCTTCTGGAGCGCGTCGTTACGTGCGCATGCCCCTTGCCACACGCTGGCGTGACGTTTGCTGACTTTAGTAGCACTATAAAAAAGGAAAATTTTTAGACTTCCTATAAAGTTGACCCGGGTCCTTTTGGGTCATTTTTCGGGTTGGGGGAGTTTTAAAAGTGATTTTTAAATTTTTCAGGATTTATTACGTTAGTAATTGGATTCCGGAAAAGGTTTTAAAGCTTTTTTAAGCTGATTTTGAGTGCATTTTCGTGCTCCAAGCTACATAAGGGAGACACTTAAAGTTTTATGCCTCATGTGGTAAGTTCAGTATTCGAAAAAGTACGATAGTCACTCTTATTGAGAATTTTTTAAATAAAAGTCTCAAATAAAATTTAAAGACAATGTTTTCAGTACTAGTATGTGATTATTTGACTGTGCATTTGATTTTTGCATTTATAGCTGATTTTCACATACATTATGCCCATATAGAATGTGAGGATGACATAAAGATGTATCCCTTGTGTTTGTGCTGCTCACATATTTGGGGATGTCTCTGGCCTTATGTTTAGTTATTCTGCCCAAAGGTATTGACCTTACATAGGGTTTTGAGATGTGCATAAAGGCTTTAGATAGAAGAAAGTCATTGCTTAAATGATCTATTCACCTAAAGGTGTAGTGTCATTAGAGTTGATGGTTTGTACTCTGATTGCTTTTATGTGGAGCTTTAATTGCATATATTATGTATTCAGCTTAAAGGCGTTTCGTAATATGTGTGATCTGATTCTCAATATAGATACTACTTTAATGCTTTAAGTATCACTGTTATCTTGCATTTGTACTGATCTTTACATTGTCTTTTCTATTTTGCAATCACATTTTTCTATAATCAACAATGCTATCACGATTGAGACCTTAAATGATTTCAATTTCAAGAAGTGAAAGAAGGATGTTGAGTTTGCCCTGGAGATGGCTGACGTCAGCATAACGATGTATATCGAGAGGCCTTCTCTATTTACTGATATCAGCTCAGAAGCTGATAAAGTAGTAATGGCAATCTAGGATTGGTCAAATAGGATGTGCTATTTGACCATCAAGAGATCAATCTCAAATCATTTGCTCAGTGAATTATTGGATACGGTTATAGCGAAGGAGTTTATGGAAAGCATTTCCCAGAGGTACAAGGTCTCTTCTCATATAGAGCAGAGCACCTTGGTTAAAGAGTTGTTCTCCATTAGGTATACAGGAGAAGGAGAGTTAGAGAGTACTTTATCAGGATGGTTCATCTTCAGAGTAAGCTGAAGGCACTAAATGTACCTATTCTTGACACGTTTATAGTGCATCAGGCACTAAATACTCTCCCTCGAGAGTTTGAGATATTAGCTACCTCTTACAACTCTCAGGATGAGGCCTGGGACATCAATGTCTTGATTTCCCGGTGTGCTTTAGCTGAGGAGAAGATTAAGAGTTCTTCTCATACAGCCTTGTTTGCAGCTGCTAAAGGTAAGAGGAAGGCTAAGCCCTAATAGCCTAAGAGTAAGGGTAAGAAACTCAAACCCTCTCTATAGATTCAGAATGGACAGTGTATCATTACTAAGGGCCCATATGACATAAAGGGTATGAGCTGCTTCTTCTGTAAGAAGAAGGGACATGAGAAGGCCGATTGTCCGAAGTACAAGCTGTGGATGGTTAAGCAAGAACTGTCAGGTAACTCCTCGGCCTATATGATTCATGAATCCAATGTAGCTATAACTACATCAAGTTCTTGGTGGTTGGATAGTAGAGCTTCTAATCATGTTGCTTCCACAATGTAGGATTTCACATCTAGGAGAAGGCTGACTAAAAGAGAGGAGAAGTAGATGTTCGGCAGCAATGAAGAGGTGTATGTTTTATTTGTAGGAGATGTAGGCTTGAACCTTGGTACGCGGTTTGTATTAGTTTTACGAGACACGATTTATATACCATCTTTTAGATGGAACTTAATCTTTGTATCAGTTTTGGATGAAGAGGGTTATCATTTTGTACTTGATACTTCGTTTGTAAATATTTCTATCGATACAAGACATATCGAAACTACATTCTTATCTTATGGATTATATAAAATGTGTCTTACTCCTAACGAAATGTCTACCCCTTCTTCTGTTGTTGAACCTGTTACTTGAAAGAGAGCCTTCATAAATGAAACATCGTACATGTTGTGGCATAAACATCTTGGCCACATTTCCAGAGAGAGGGTTGAGAGATTGATAAAGGATAACATTCTCCTAACTTGGGACTTTAGTGATCTAGAAACATGTATTAATTGTTACAGGGTAAGTTGACCATAATAAAGAAAAAGGGGTTAACTTGTGCTTCTGGTTTATTGGACCTCATACATACAGATGTTAGTGGTCTATATATGGTCACATTATGCAATGCTAGATATTTTTTTACATTTATAGATGATTATTCTCGCTATGACTATGTGTTCTTGCTTAAGGAAAAGTCTGAAGTTCTTGATAAGTTTAAGATCTTTAAGACCAAGGTTGAGAACCAATTGGAAAAATCAATAAAGATAGTCAGATCTAACAGGGGAGGGGAATACTATGGCAGATATGGGATTGTAGGACAAAAAAAGGGTCTGTTTGCCAAGTATTTGGAATCAGTTGGAATAGTGACTCAGTTCACTATGCCAAGTAGTCCTGAGCAAAATAGTGTGGTCGAAAGGTGCATCACCCCCTAAAGGACATGATGAGGTTAATACAGAGCAGGACTAACCTACTCGAATACCTTTGAGGTGAAGCCATCAAGTCGGCATTTTATATCTTGAATAGAGTCCTAAGTAAGTTAGTACCAAAGACACCTTTTGAACTCTAGGTTGGAAGGAAGCCAAGCCTTGCACACATTTGTGTGTGGGGCTGCCCTGCTGAGGTAAGGTTATATAATCCTTATGAGAGCAAATTATAATATCGTTCACTCGTTTCTATTTAGTAGGTTATCCTGACCACTCTAAGGGGTATAGATTTTACTCTAGACAAAGAGGGGCCAGAATAGTGGAATCGCATATGGCTAAGTTTTTGGAATACAATGTCTATGATGAGGGAGGATCCTTACATCCTCCAGGAGATAGCAAGATAGATACTATGATTATTTCATATCTACTTCTTATATAGTCAGGTTCGATGGATGAAGGTCTGAGTATCATGTCTATGCAGGCAAAAGGATCTATACCTATTCAGGAAGAGTTTCTGAGGTACAAGAACTTATGCAATTTTGCAAATCCACCAGAAAAAGACAACCTACTATCTCATTAGATTACATAGTCTATTTGGGTGAGAAAGACTATGACATAGGATATGTTGTGGATCCAGTTATTTTTATAGAAGCCATTTCTAGACCCCATGCGGACTTGTGGTGGGAGGTAATAAAGAATGAGATGTAATCTATGAGGTATAATAAGGTATTGGAGCTTGTTGGTTTACCGCAAGATTGCAGGTCTGTCAGTTGAAAGTGACTATTTAAGACCAAGAAGGACACATAGGATTAAGTTGAGCAGTTTAAGGCACGTTTGGTTGCCAGGGGATTCATCAGAGAGAAGGAGTTGACTTCAATGTTACCTTTTCTCCTATATCCTCAAAGGATGCATTTAGAGTGATTATGACAATAGTAGCTCATTATGACACGGAGCTACATCAGGTGGGCGTTAAAACTGCTTTCCTGAATAGAGACCTTTAGGAGGAGGTCTATATGGAGCAACCTGAAGGATTTCAAGATCAAGATGCAACTGACAAAGTTTGTAAGTTGGCTAAATCAATATACGATTTGAAACAATCTTTCAGACAATGGTATCTAAAGTTTGATGAGGTTTTGACCTCATTCGGCTTTGTGAAAAACAAAGTTAAAAGTTGCTTACACTATAAGCTCCAGGGGAGCAAAGTTATCTTCTTATTACTATATGTGGATGATATCTTGCTCGCATTAAATGATTTGACCATGTTGTATGAGGTAAAGAAACTTTTGGCCAAACACTTTAACATGAAGGGTTTAAGTGGAACATCTTTTGTCCTTGATATATAGATTCATCGGGATAGATCTCAACACTCTTTGAACCTCTCACAAAGAGCATATATTGAGAGAGTGCTAAAAAGGTTTAATATGGCTGACTGTAAACCTGTTGTAGCTCCTATCTCTCATGGCAAGAGATTATCTTTAGCACAGTGTTCAAAGAATGAAGTTGATAGAGAGGCCATGAGGAATGTCCCATACTCTAGTGCAGTTAGTAACTTGATGCATGCCTAGGTGTGCACTAGATCAGACATTGCATTTACTGTTGGACTGCTGGGTTGATATCTAGCTAACCTAGGTGTAGACCTTTGGAATGCAGTTAAGTGAGTGTTGAAATACGTAAAGGATATCAAGGATTATATGTTAACATATAAAAAAGTCAACGATTTAAACCTCACAAGATAGACAGACTCTGATTTTGCTATGTGTTCGGATGATCGCAAATCCACTTCAGGATACATTTTTATGTTGGCAGATGGTGTAGTATTGTGGAAGAGTGTCAAGCAGACATTGGTAACTTCCTCGACTATGTATGTAGAGTTTGTTTCATGTTATGAAGCTGCTATACAGGCGGTCAGAAACTTGATTTCTGAGTTGTTTATGGTAGATTCGATGGCTAGACCCATTTGGTTATATTGTGATAATCTTACTGCAGTGTTGCTTAGTAACAAAAACAAAAATATCATAGGGTTTAAGCATTTAGAGGTCAAATATTTGACCATAAAGGAGTTGATTCAAAAAGTTGATGTCAAAGTAGAGCATATCAAGACTGAGGAGATGTTAATTGATCTATTGACTAAAGGATTGCGCCCACTAGTGTTTGTTAAACATGTATCTGGTATGGGTGTGTTAAGGTCCTTAGACAACAGTAGTTAAGGATCATTGTATTTGCTCCTTAAATGTTTGTACATTTTGATGTATTATGACATTATGATTGTTTATTAATATAAATGATCATCTTTTTATCCTCAGTAATAACTGCTCTTATATATAGTCATAATACATATGAAAGCTTTAAGATTTGTGTTAATCTTAAGCATTTTAAAGGTCATTGGACATATATTTTGACCTTGAGCCTATGTCATTTTGACACATACAATTTAGTAAGAATATCCATAAATTTAACATGTCATAGGGGGATATAAAGTTTAATCACATAAAGTTTCTTTAATGTACTTTAACATTCAGTTCGAGAACATAAAGATTTTCTCCAATGATGTTTAGCATCCAGTGAGAGAAAACAAGGTTTTTCTCTAATGCTGTTTAGTATTTGGTGAGAGAAAACAGGTTTTCTCTGCTATAGTTTAGCACTTGCAGTTTAGCATAAAGTTGGAGAAATCGAGACCTACAAATGAAGGTGATATGTATTATATTATACAGGTATCATCCTAGTTTGTTACACTCTATTTCCCATTCATGTGAGTAAGGTATTAGATATTCGTGATTATATTAGACCTATGTCACACAGGACATATGTGTTTGATATTTTCGGTACGAAAGCCTTGCAGGACTAAATGTTGAACTTTCATTACCTTTGGATCAAATGTTTTTAATTTTTAAATTTGTTAGCAATACAGCAGCTTGACTTAACTGAGTTTTCAAACTATTTTAAAACTTGAGTAAAAACCGTAATTAATGATTGTCCAAAGGGGGAATGTTGGACAATTTTGTCCTTTCTCATTATGTTGGACAACTATTAATTGTATTTTTCGGCTTTTCAATAACATATCAATTAAGTTACGTAATTTGATCCATATAAGGGTAATAAAGTGGCCCAATAAATGATCTAAATCAATGGGTCAAAGTCCAGGAGAAAAATGGATCCCGATTAGTATAGATCAGACCCAGATCAGGCTTGTGATGGAGAAGCCCAATATAGAAGCTATATATAAAGTTTAAGGTCTCATGCAATTGCTCATATCATTCGTAAGCATATGGATCTTTTGACCTATTAAGAGTGCTTACGTATTGAGAAACTGTAGAAAGCCTTAACTACGTGTCAGTGAACGTTTTCCGTAACGGTCTCGGGATATTGAAGCTCATTTTGGCCATGAAAACTGCTTCAAATGTCAAGATGGAATCAAAATTAGGTATTCTGCATTTCCTTCATTTTTAACCCTTTCATGAATGATCTAGGATACGTAATATGGCCTATGCTACGTGTTACAAAATAATCCTCTTTCATAGCTTTTGCCACTGTTTAAATTTTAAAGTTTTTATATGTAACAAGTTCAGTAGTTGGAGAATACATAGTAGTGAATGCACTTGGTTTAAGAAAACTAATTTTAAGTTTAGTTATTAGTGGGTGAGTGGGTTGATTGTGGTGTTGGAGTTGCGCTAGGTTTTGTTGTGGGGATGAGTTGTTGCAAATTTTTGGTAGTTGGTGAAATAGGTAATGTGGAGGGTAAAAAATTCATAGGTGGTGTAAATTTTGAACACTGGGAACATCATCAATTTTATTTGCAGAAGGAAACTCTTATTCCAAGAAAATGATATGGCATGAGATAAACATTTTATTAGAAGATAAGTCAAGACAAAGATAGCCCTTTAGAAGTTTATTGTATCTTAGAAAGACACAATTTTTGGACTTTGGAGCTAATTTATTAGAAGATTTGCAAAATTGATCAAAAATAAAATATAGTTTTTTTATCAATTAACTCAACTGGATATGAACCCCAAAGATAAGAACATGTTTAATTTAAAGGACGTTTGACATGAAAATTATAAGCAGAAAAAGGAAGTTTGTGACTCTTGCTAATATTATAGACATGAAATGATGATTACCGTTATTAGAATATGAAACTTTGGCTTGATAAAGAGTTTGTTGGATAGTGCAAAATTTAGCATGACCAAGGCTAGAATGCCATTAAGACAAGGAGCTGGTCATATCTTGACGTTGACCATTCGATCATGCAATTTGTTCTAATAATATTTATAAACCATAATCATTTAGGCATGTATGCAGAAGTTCCTTCATTTGGATATCCTTTCTGTCAAAGTAACAGGGAAAGAATTTAATTGAAACTGGTAATGCTATCACCTGCAACCAAATTTAAAAAGAAACCAACTTTCTGCAATACAAATTAATATAGTAGTAGAAAATAGGGATCGTTCTCATGAGAATTTTTTAACGGTAAGGATTATACGAGTTTAAAACTAAAACAAATGAGGGGTTTTATTTCACGTAATTTAAGAAATTAGAAATAACAAAAACTGAAATTAAACGAAAATATTCAGATATGGAAATTCAATAAACAAACCTTGGTTTCGGGTCACTGATGTTATCACACTAATATGGATCCTTAATATAAAATTTAGTTCATTAATAAACATTCATTGGGTGTTGTTTTCTCTTAAGTGTAAATGAATAGAAACATGTATTCTAAGCATTCTTATTAATCAACAACTTAGATACGATTGTAAGTTCAATTAAGTAATATCTTTAAGAACTAAGAAACCAATGAGCAAGATAACACATGTACGACATGCATTTAATCGAGATGAGTTTCTTCTTATAATTTTCAACTATAACGTAAAAATGGTAATCCTAATTGTCACTTGTGATTAGCAAAATTGAACGTCATATTTCACTAATCTGGCTATTAAACGAATCAATTCCTAGTTGTGCATCCTAGAAATCAACCAATTTAATCATCAAAAGCAATTCAGAAGGCACTCAATATTCATTAACAAAGCAAACTTTATTAGAACACCTCACACATAATAGATGATAACATGATTTCCCTCAACCAAGAAAAAGAATTTAGCTACTCATAACAAAAGAGAAAATCAACAAAGAAATAGCCAAATGTAAAGTATCCATCCTCAGTCTTTTCCTAGAAAATACGAAAATCCCTAGAAAAATACTACAGAAATGTAAACTACCCTAACTATCTGACAAAAACCAGAAGAAGAAGACTGTAGAAATGTAAAACTACTCCTAAACTATGCTAAAAATAAAAGCTACGTGAATAATAAAAATTCTTCTTCTTTATGATTTCCGATCCCTCCTCTCTCTCCTTTTTTGTGATTTTCAGCAAATAATCTATCCCCCAGATTCAGGTGGTATCAATAAGGATGCAATCTGATTCTCAAAATCATAAAAATCTGAACTAGATCGGATCTGCATTTAAAAGCAGATTCTGCAGATCATTTCTGTCCTTACATGTGTCCACGCTTAGTCACTGAATTTCGTACCAGTCTGGAATTTTTGAATTATCTTTGGTTCCCTTGCGTCTTTTTGATTCAATTTTATCTCTTAAGTGTTGAAAATTATCAGAGAACAATTAAGGAGCAAATCCATCAATTTTGAATAATAATTTCAACACATTAAAGAGATTTATATACAAAATAAGTACAAAATGACAACTTAACAAATTCTCCCACACCAAACCTTTGCTTCCCCTTGAGCAAACATGCCTAACCATTACACTCTATCAATTCATCCTTTATAATATTAAGTGCACACAATCAGTTAACTTGAGCTAGCAAGACTTAGGTTGTAACATACATTATAATTGCTTTTCACCGATACAAATAAACAAAGTCAAAATAAGACATCTTTGTTCAAAAGGCAAGTTGAAACCAAAGTGAATTCTTCTCACAGATTTCTCTCTTACACTCAACTGTTTAAGGTTTCAAATCTCCCTATAACAGATTGCACTAACATAGGCATGTAAATTTACCCGTTATCTTTCATTCGAATTATATGAGTTCATAGATCATAAAGACTTTATTATGGGTTGTAATGGTGCTAGGTTCAAAGGTAAGGTAAAAAAAATGGCAAAGGGTTAATCACAAGCATTCACAAAGGACCAAGTAACAGGGAGACTCACATTCAAATTCTGAGACAAACACATAATTACAAAGGACTACAACTACTCATTACTAACTAATGCTACTATGCTTTTTTCTTTTTCTTTTTTTCTCTTCTTTTTCCTTCTATTTTTTATTTTATTTTTTTCTTCTTTCTTTCTTTTTTCTTCTTCCCTTTTCTTTTTTTACTTTGCTAAGAATAAGGGAGAGCAATAAAATCAAAAGAAATTACTAGCAACATAATTTAATAAACACATGAGTAGAAGTACTATAAAAATATCTCAGAATACAATACAGAACAAAATCCCAAATTACTCAATACTTCATCCAACTTGTGATAAGGTAAGGCTAAAGGGGTTTTTGGGTTTCAATGTAAGGTGATTAAATGAAAAACAACAAGGTCAAAGGCTCAAAAGTGTTTGCAAAGGGAAAATAACTAGGTAGGTCATTTTTAAGCTAAAGGGAGTAAAAACAAAAACAACCTTGATCATTTTCATAAACCATGTAATCAAACAAATTCAATCTGGTTCAATGCAAGTTCTGAAGGCAAGCCTGATTAGAGGAGCATCACACAATACAAAGAAATAGAATGACATAAAGATGATGTCATTAAAGCTCAATTCCGCTTACAGGTTTAATTCAAGAATTCACCTTAATTCCACAATTACCTCATCACTCAAATGTCAAAATTTTGACTAAGTCTACAAGATTGGTCATTGAAATCAATCTGCATGATTCACTTTAGACTCACATAGCCCAATTTAATTTCATGCATACATTCAATCTCATCCAAACTAATATGATAAAGCTTGATGGCTTAACATGCATAATAAACATGCAAAAACTGAAAAGAATCACACACAAATACTCCAATTCCTTCCCACGAACCTAGACTAACATTATCCTCAATGTTAGGACATAAAATTAAAGAAGCATAAATATAAAGGAAAAGAGAAAAGAAGGCTTCTCCATTTGGAAATGTTGAAATCATGGTGTTGGCAGATGTGGAGGTTGAAATCCTTCATACTCCCAATAAGCCATCAAATTATGCTCCAAGCGGTGCATTTGGTGTTCAAGGCGACTGAGACGGTCATCCAAATTGGTTTGGGAAGGTTGGTGACTACTTGGTGCAGCTGTTGAAACCTGACTTTTTGTAACTAATTCCCCCACACCTGAACCATTGCTTGTCCTCAAGTAATAAATCAAACGCTTCACTCAAACAATTCCGGTCAAGAATTGATAGTTAATCAAGCACATAGAAATCCATCATGCTTTCAATCCAATTCACTCAGTTCAACTCTATAATGATAAAAAGCAAGTTACTTACATACAAGCACATAGTCAGTAAAATAGTCACTCAAGATGCATAATGTCTAGCATTTATGCCATTTTGCATTTGTCATCACATAAACAAGTCAAGGATGCTCAGTACGACACAAATACAGATGAAAAGAAACAATAGAAGCAGAACAAAAATTTCTCAAAAACAAAAGAACAACGATGCTTCTTATTTAACAACACAGATAAAGACACTTTTGATCAACAACATAAAAACAAAGATAGTTATCTCTTCTTCTTTGTGGTTTTTTTCCTTTTTTTTGACACTACATTCTAAGCATCCCATTCCACATTCATATGACAAGCTATACAAAATGCACGTAAATACCAAACATCATACACAAGAGTCACCAAACACATGCAAGGCACATAAAGCAGAAAGAAAAATTGAAAAACTTTGAAGTTAGCATTATTTTCAGAGTCAATCAAAGTTCCTCAAATCAAAAGCATCAACATCATTCCTATACCACAGTTAACTATTAACTAAAGACCGAAATCATTCAAGTTACTATATTCCCATCATCACCATCAAACTCTCAACAATCCAAGTGTACATAAATTTCACACCTGCCTCACCCCCATACTTAGAATGGGCATTGTCCTCAATCAATAAAAGCACAAAAGAGGGATGGTAATAGAAGTACTCCCCTAGATTGAAGACACCATATGCAGCTTTGAAATGAATGATTGTAGCTTCCTTTTCAAATGCCTACAAACAAAACAAACCAAAGAAAACAAGTAAAACACTCAAAGCAAACACTAAAAAGATATACATAAAAGAGAAAAACACATAAAAGAAAGGGATACAGATGGGGTGCCTCCCATCACGCGCTTATTTAAGGTCATAACCTTGACCCTTGGCATATGTACATCATCCATTATCGAATGGATGCTTGAGCCCAATAGGAAGCATGCTCAAACTTCGTGAGGAGCCTAGAGCAACTTCTCTTGAAGTTGGCTCCTTCTCAGCATGATGCTCCATGACTTCTGATGAGTGGAACTTCCATCGTTTTACCATCATACTCTAATGTCTACTCGTCTTTTCTGGCATCGCCCTTCTCATACCAGGATGATCTCTGTAAGAGTAACGCCAATGGGTATGGAGACTCGAAATCCTGTTTGTCACATTCGGTCTTTAGCTCGCTTGCCCATAGCTCGTTCAACTCGTATGTGATTAGCGACTTTTCTTCTTTCTACTTCTCTTCTTGTTCTTCTTCTTCTTTTACTTGTAAACAACTAGGAAAAGTAAATGAAATTTGGTTAGCGATAACATGAACTACATCACTTACCTTAGGAGGTTGCACATCGTCCATCTTTTCTCGAACTATATCCTCTTCCTCTTCTAACTCCACTTGTTCTTCCTTTATTGCTTCTGGGTTCTCTAAATGATCTCCACTTTCTGAAGGAATGCACAACTCCTCAGCATCACTCTCCTATTGGCTAAGAACTCTTACAGACACTTAGGCTTCTATTCTCTCCGCTAAATGGCTCAATTGATCTTCTAAGGTCTTCAAGCTGCTCCTTTTTTCCTGCTGGAATTTAAGAGTGCTCATCGCCAAACTCATTACGATCTCCTCTAAAGACATCTTATCAGCTTGTGGTGGTGGTAGTGGAGGTGAAGGCTCTGGCTGAAAGTAGGACTGCTCTTAATAGTAGCTCGGTGGAGAAGTGAATCTGTACTGTGTATCTTGTAAAAAGGAACACGTACAAAAAGAATAACCCAAAAATGAGCAAACTTCACATACCTTAGCTTGTTGGTCATCCCTCAGTATTTGTGCCACTATGGATGTAATATCTGTCACTTGATGGTCAAACCTAGAAGTAGCAACAGATGGAAACTTATCATCATAATAAGGATATGAAAAATCAGAATCAAAAGCATACTGATAGTGAGCCATGCCGCTAAAAGATCGAAAATCAGAAAAATCTGTGAAACTAAAACAAACAGAAGACAAGGTAACCAAGAGCAAAGAAACCAAAAACAAAAACAAAAACATCGCTAAAAAATCGTCAAGAAATTTCCAGGCAACGGTGCCAAAATTTGGTATTGCTGTTGCCTACAACTAAATTTAAAAAGAAACTAACTTCCTGCAATACAAATTAATGTAGTAGTGGAAAGTAGGGATCGTTCCCACAAGGAGTTTTTAATGGAAAAGGTTATACGAGTTTAAAACTAAAATAAATGGGAGGTTTTGGTTCACGTAATTTAAGAAATTAGAAATAAAAAACTGAAATTAAACGAAAATATTCAGATCTGAAAATTCAGTAAACAAACCTTGGTTTTGGGTCATCGACGTTATCACACTAAGTTCATTAATAAACATTCATTAGGTGATGTTTTTTCTTAAGTGTAAATGAATATAAACATATATTCTAAGCATTCTTATTAATCAACAACTTAGATACGATTGTAAGTTCAATTGAATAATAGCTTTAATAACTAAGAAACCAATGAATAAGATAACACATGTACGATATGCATTTAATCAAGATGAGTTTCTTCTTAGAATTTCCAACTTTAACGTAAAGATGATAATCCTAATTTCCACTTGTGATTAGCAAAACTGAACGTCATATTTCACTAATCTGGCTATTAAACGAATCAAGTCCTATTTGTGCATCCTAGAAATCAACCAATTTAATCATAAAAAGCAATTCAGAAGGCACTCAATATTCATTAACAAAGCAAACTTTATTGGAACACCTCACACATAATAGATGATAACATGGTTTCCCTCAACAAAGAAAAAGAATTTAGCTATTCATAACAAAAGAGAAAATAAACAAAGAAATAGCCAAATGTAAAGTATCCATCCTCAGTCTTTTCCTAGAAAATATGAAAATCCTTAGAAAAATACTACATAAATGTAAGCTACCCTAACTATCTGACAAAAACCAGAAGAAGAAGAGTGCAGAAATGTAAAACTACTCCTAAACTATGTTAAAAACAAAAGCTACGTGAATAATAAAAATTCTTTTTCTTTATGATTTCTGATCCTCCTCTCTCTCCTTTTTTGTGATTTTCAGCAGATAATCTATTCCCCAGATTCAGGTGGTCGATCCCCATCAATAAGGACGCAATCTGATTCTCAAAATCATACAAATCTGAAGTGGATCGGATTTGCATTTAAAAATAGATTCTGCAAATCGTTTCTATCCTTGCACGTGCCCACGCTTAGTCACTGAATTTCCTGCCATTCTGAAATTTTCAAATTATCTTTGCTTCCCTTGCATCTTTTTGATTCAATTTCATCTCTTAAGTGTTGAAAATCATCTGAGAACAATTAAGGAGCAAATCCACCAATTTTGAATAATAATTTCAACACATTAAAGAGATTTATATACAAAATAAGCATAAAATGACAACTTAATAGAAACTTTGTTAGCATTAGTAGGCATAAATAGATAATAAATTAGAACAAAAAGAAGGAACATTTAGAAGATTATTTAAATGAACATAATGATTACTTAAACAACACATAAAAGACTTAACATCAGATATAGGAAATTTTGACTTCTTCTGAACCAGGATATTCTGGAAGCAAATTTAAATTCTTTAAAGCAGGAGTTAAATGGTCAATGACCTTAGTGCTCTAAATCCATGAATGAGAAGGTGGGAGAGTTGGATTGATGGAAGCAAAATTAGAAGTTGGTTGAATTGGTTGATTTGTGAGTACAATTGCATTAGTTTGTCTTGTGCAAGGTGAGGAGCAATTTCTTACCATATGTTCGAACCCATAATAGTAGTGACATTGCAGAGTGTCCATAAAAGAATTACAACTGAAATTTTGGCTTGTATAAAGTGTTTAATATAGACAGAAATTTGGAATGTATCACTTTCGTCCTCGTCTAAAAGATTCTCTTCCTCCACATCCATAATTAGAAGTCATAGGCTATCTTTGTGTTGTGTTTGTCATAACATGGGCTGTTAGAGATACCGATTCTTGAATTGGTGATTCAAGTGCTAGATTCTTTTCTTCACTTAACAATAATCTATATATATTATCAAAAGAAATTACATCGCGACGATAATCCAAACACCTAACAAAAGGTTTATTCCAAAGACCTAACAAAAGGTCAAAAATGTTCGGTAAACATGATTTTAGACTATAGAGTGCTCTAATACCATAATAATGATTAAGCCTAGTATATTAATAATATAAAGTATAAACATATAGTGTACAAAGATATAGTCATGCAATACAGTAAGGCTATGCAACAATAAGCTAAATTGCAACTCATATATAATAACCTATAACAAACTTATTGTTTTCTTTATCAACTTATTGTTATCTGTTGTAAAAATCGACCAGATTACACCAGGTTCGCAGTGAAATAGGACTAAAGGAATAGTAATGAAAAGACAAATTTTACCTGAAAAACTCCTAAATAGGGGTAAAAACTATAGGCAAGGATAGAAGAATTTTACTACTGAAAAAGTTGGAGAAGTACAAGGAGAAAAACTAGACCCACAAAAATACATATAATATTTTTGTCCATTTCTTTTTTTCTCTCTAACCTCACGTCTCTTTTTTTTTCTTGTTCTGCCATATATTCTCTTTGTTCATCTCTCATATGAAGACATGGTTGGCCAAATTGACCAACCATATTGTTGTTTTATTAGGCGTGGTAGGCATCAAATTTGGTGCCTACCAGCCACAATCATTGACAATTCTCCCACTTGAAGATTTGATTGAGAGTCAATCAGATCTTCACATTATTCTTTCTACATTGCCGCTTCATGTTATTTGTCTCTGTCAAGCCACACGAGGATCGACGTCACATAAACTTGTCACCATTGATTGTTTTTGTAATAAAATCTTCCACGTTATCCATTGTATGAATTTTCTACATGTCTACCATTTCTTTTTCCACTTTCTCACGAATGAAGTGGTATTGATCTCGACTGTGTTTTGTCTTTGAATGAAATGCTGGATTCCTTGCAAGATGCAAAGCACTTTGGTTATCACAAAATAGAGTAATATTCTCTTGTTTATACTCAAGTTCTTTTTACAACATCTACAACCACTCTGCTTCTTTACTAGCTTGTGTAGCTGCTACATCTTCTATTGTTGATGTAGCCACAACTGACTGTAATTTTGAAACCCAGCTCACAGCTCCTTTAGCTAGTGTAAACACATATCTTGTAGTGGATTTACTTTTATCAAGATCACTTATATAATCAGCATCAACATATCCTTTGATAGTAAAATCTGATCCTCTATAACATAATGCAACATCTGAGGTTCCTTTATATAAATGAGAATCCTCTTAGCAGTATTCCAATGCTCTCAACTAGGATTCGCCATGTATCGACTAGCTACTCCCACTGTATGTGCAATGTCTGGTCTTGTACAAATCATAGCGAACATTAAGCTTTCTACTACTGACGCATATGGTACTTAAGACATCTCCATCCTCTTTTCTTCATTGCTAGGACTCATACTTGAGGATAACTTGAATTAATAGGAAGAGGGGTATAAATTAATTTACAATCTTGCATGTTGAATGGCCGCAAGATTTTCTTCAAATAATTCTTTTGAGAAAGCCAAATCTTCCTATTATTTCTGTCTTGGTGAATTTGCATCCCTAGAATCTTTTTTGCTAGTCTCCAGTTCTTCATTTCAAATTCCCTAGCCAACTATGCCTTCAATTCTTTGATACGATCATTGTTGAGGCCTGCTACCAACATATCGTCTGCGTACAACAACAAGATTATAAAATCATCTTTCTCAAACTTCTTGAAATATGCACAAGGGTCTACATTCAGTTTGTTGTATCCAAGGCTCATTATGAAAGAATCAAATCTCTTATACCAATACCTCGGCGCCTGCTTTAAACCATACAGAGATTTGTTCAACTTGTAAATCAAGTTCTCTTTCCCTTTTTCTTGAAAACCTTCTAGCTGGAGCATATAAATTTCTTCTTCAAGATCTCCGTGAAGAAATGTTGTTTCCACTTCTAACTGCTCAAGATGCAAGTCAAATGTAGCATACATCGCCAGGACTACTCAAACTGTAGTGAGTCGAACCATAGGAGAAAATATTTCATTGAAGTCAATGACTTCCTTCTTAGCATATCCTTTTACCACCAATCTATCACGATATCGTTCTACTTGATTGTCACCACTCCGTTTGGTCTTATAAACCCATTTATCGCCAATAGGCTTTCTTCTTTGTGATAGTGATACTAGCTCCTATGTCTTATTCTTATGCAGAGCTTCAATTTCTTCCTGCATTACTACCATCCACTAAGATGAATATGAACTATTCATTGCTTCTTAAAGAATTGATGGCTCTCCATTCTTAGTTAAAAGATACTATGCAACATTGCTCTCCATAATATAATCTGAGTGCTAGCTCGGTGCTCTTCTTGTGTGAGTTGATCTCTGAGTATCTAAAACATCGTATGCGACTGGTTCTTACTCCTCGTGCTCTAGTTCAGTTTCAGAAGAATCATTTTGATCAAATTCCTTTTCCACCTGTACTGTTGTAGTCTCTGAATTCTCTTTTGAAATGCTAACATCTTCTATTTACTCTTGATCCTTATCTTCCATGAAGATAACATCCCTACTGATAACAATCTTGTGGGCAGTAGGATCCCACAGACGATACCCCTTTACTCCTTCAGCATATCCCAAGAAAATACATCTTACAAATTTTGGATCCAACTTCGTAATTTCTTGAGCATTGAACATCAAATAGGCATAATTTCCAAATATATGGAGGTTGGAATAATCCACTAGTTTACCAGTCCATATTTCCATCGATGTCTTTAACTCAATTGCAGTTGATGGAGCTCGATTCACCACATAACAGGCGATATTGACTGCTTCTGCCCATAATTTCTTATCTAAGCTTGCATTTCTCAACATTACTCTTGTTCTTTCCATCAGAGTTCTATTTATCCGCTCTGCTACTCCCTTTTGTTGAGGAGTGTATGTCGTCGTGAATTGCCTTTTGATGCCTTTTTACTTGCAGACTTCATCAAATTCTTTACCGGTATATTTGCCTATATTATCTGAGCGTAAACACTTGATCTTCTTACGAGATTCGAGTTCCACCCGCGCTTTACAAAATTTGAAAATTGGAAACACATCTACCTTTCTCTTGATAGGAAACACCCAACATCTCCTCGAATAATCATCAATGAATGATACAAAGAAATTTGCTTCTCCTAGGGACATAACTGGTGCTTGCCATTGCTTCTAACACGAACAAAATTTAGCTCCCATTATTTCACGTAAATAATACTCGTATGTATGAATAGTACCTGTACGTATGAATAGTTTCATATATGTGAATATAGTACTATATGTGTATATATGAATAGTGTCGTACATGTGAATAGTGTTGTATACTTGAATTATCGTCACTGCATAGTTTAATGTAAAAATAAATGCATAAACAGTTGTCACTTTTTATGGTTATTATTCACTAACTTTTACTGTGCTCACCCGAACTCCGAACAGATTACGTCAAAAAATTCATCGTAATTTTCTCACCTCGCTCTAATACCACTTGTTGTAAAAAGCGACAGGATTAGAGCAGGTTCGTAGCGAAATAGGACCGAAAAAATAGTAATGAATAGACAGATTTTACGTGAAAAACTCCTAAATCAAAGTAAAAATCACAGGCATTGGAGAATTATGAGAAAAATTCAACCCACAAAAATACACATAATATTTTTGTCTTTCTCGTTTTTTTCTCTCTCACCTTATTTCACTCTTTTTTTTTTGCTTGTTCTGCTATATATTCTCTTTGTTCAAATAGGCCGGGGAATGAAGTTATGAAGATATCGGCCAACCATAATGTTGTTTTATTAGTCATGGTTCCAGCCACAATTGTTAACACTGTCCTTATCATATAAAGGCATCAATAAATTCTCTATTTAGTTAAATAAACATGAGAGTGTCTTTGGCAAATTCTAAACATAATTCTATTATAGCTTAATTTAGTCTATGCCTAACGGGGAATTTTTTGGAAGATAATCTAACAAATAAAAGTGAGTGGTTCAAGCAGTTGAGGAAAGCATAATCTCATTATATTTGAATTCATGGATTAGCACTCAAAATTTCGTGTAAAGAGGCAAAAGACATGTACTTTATTAAAGCCTGTTACTAATTATTTAGATCAGATAACGACTTACTGCGGATTCTCTCATCATAGAAAAGACATATAATGACTTGCTGTAGATTCTCTCGTCATAGAAAAAACAGGTAAATTAAACCATCTTTTATAAAGTCATTACCGATAAAATGGAGTGAGCAGAAAGTGTATTATTGCTCATATCACGTCCTCTAGCAACAGAAATTAGTCATTCCGTCTTTAATTGGAACTGCTTGGTGTTTAGGGAACTCCAAAAGCGCACCTAATAAGAACTCGACTTTCTAAACTGTGCTTATGGACCATTTTAATTGGTCTTTTGAGTTGCAAACACAAATTACAAGATTTCAATGGCCAAAGTTAGTGAAACATACAAGGTTTTAGAAACCTGCATGTATTTTTTTCCCATTTATCAAGATCCTCGTGACTACATGATCCAAAAAAAAAAGTTGTGAAAGTAGCTCTCCATCTTATACCAACAGACTACTAACATTTAAGACTCAAATTGTTAGGTGCACTCACCATAAATGAAATTGAAGTTGATTTCCAACATCCCTTTTGCAAAATTTCTCTCTTTGTTTTGGACACCTTCATATAACGAAGTCCCCATTACAGATTTTGACTACCGCTGTTGTGTAATTAAAATATCTATTAGGGCAATGAATATGAGAAATTTAACTAATGGTGTAATTTTGGTGTGAAATTGAAGAATTTTATTTCATGTTGCATATCAACTAGACAAGGGTTTGATTAGGTTGATATGAAGTTCACCACTACGGACAATGACATGCATCCGAAGCGGGGTGTGAGTATCAGTAACTGAGGAAAGGAGTTGGCTAACTAGAATGTAAAAGGAGGCCTGCATGTGAACGACACAGGAACAATTATTGAATGCCCTTCTCATTCTCAACTACATATTAAAATGCAACAAGAATGTTGTTCAAATTGTATCCTCTTCGTTAGTCAAGAATCTATCTGGACATATTACAAATGATACCGAAGCACTTTTTCCTTTACCATTATGTTTGAAAAACATTTACGACCCTACCAGACTACTACATGTAAAGTTTTCTGCTGAATCCAAGCTTAGATTCGTGGTCCAGGGCCAATATGATACAGACTTGAAAGCTATACATGATGAGGGGATCATAAAATGGGAGATATTGGATGTTATTGATGTGATGCTTGTTGGGGTCATGTCATGTTGTCGAAATGGAAAGATTTTAATTTTTTCCCTTTCCTTAAAATTCGCAGTGAAGATTAAGATTGTCTGTAAGGCGAAGTGATTTTAGGCCCTGCTAGAAAGTGGCTAAATAGGCATTTCCAATTTTGAGCCTGCAACGGATATAAGTGCGCGTGACTTCAATCCGTTGCCTATTTGCTCGTGTCTCTTAACTTGAAATGAAACCCCTACCCTCTCCAGGGGCTTCAAATGCCTATGCCCCATCTTGTTTCAAACGTGAAGAACATATAGATATATCGGGGAATATTACATTTTATTTGATAAAGATGATATTAAGAAAGTAAATTATTCTTAAATAATATATCTATTTTATATTTGAATTTAAGTTGGTAAATTTGATTTTCAATATATAGTCATCAAGTTTTTAGAATTAAATTAATTATTTCATGTATAATAAAAATTTTAATTCACCTTGATAATATTTTTTTCTAAAAAATAACTATTGTTTTGTTTGAAATTTGCTAAAATTTAAAATTAATTAATTTAAGTATGGACCGTGATCTTTTCATTTCATATGTAGAAGATTAACTAATTAATTAATTTTTCGCTACAAAGATTGAAGGGATCAAAGTCTTTTTGAATACTACATTGAAGTCCAACGAGTTTAATAATGATTTCAGTACAAATGAGGATGATTGTTATATAAAATGTGGTTTGATAAAAAACACCTCAACACTATAGTAAGTGAAACAATAGTTTCATCATAATAATCCATATAATAAAAGCTTGTTGAGAAAACGTCTAAAAGAGAGAAGAAAGGTGTTTTCTTTGCAATGCAATCAGTTGAACAACATCAAGATGCATAATACAAACTTGTGGAGAAAACGTCTAAAAGAGAGAAGAAAGGTGTTTTCTTTGCAATGCAAACAATTGAACAGCATCAAGATGCAAAAAACTTGTGGAGAAAACGTGTAAAAGAGAGAAAAAAGGTGTTTTCTTTGCAATGCAAATAGCTGAACAACACCAAGATGCATATTCTTAGCAATTTTTATTTAAACGAGAGAAGTGTAGACTCCCAATTGTCTGCTGTCTATTTCGGAGTGCTCAACATAATTACCACGGGACACAGTTGTTCTTGGAAATCAAGTTAGTTATCAAAGTCAAAACTGCCCCTGCCCAAAACACTCCCATTTGTAATGTCTAGTTGAAAGATGAATAAATGTATTGTATTTCTGATTGATTAATTGCGGAAGTGTTGGGTCCTTTATATATACCAGGGTACATACATGTGATAAGAGAAAATAAGAACAAAATGATTACATAAGAACTATCTAATGATTACAAATAAAAACTATCTAGAGAATACAGATAAAGATTAGTTATAGTTAGAGATATGATCATAACATAAGGCAGTTAAAATCACATCTTATCAGCCCCCTCAAACTTAAGAGTATTAGTAGTCATGAGTTTGTCAGAATTTTGCGAGAGAGACAGAGAGCTTTGGTCAGAAAATTAGCAATATGATCAGTAGACAGAATATGTCAGATATAGAGAGATTAATTGGCAATCATATCTCAAACAAAGTGAATATCGATCTTAATGTGTTTGATACGAGCATGAGAGACTGGATCAGAAGCTAGAAAAGTAGCACCAAGGTTATCGCACCAAAAAGTAGGTGTGATGTGATGAAAACCAATTTCCCTAAAAGTTGAAATGATCTAACAAAGTTCTGTAGTTGCAAGAGCAAGACTATGATATTCTACTTCAGTACTGGATCGAGCAACAGTGGGTTATTTCTTAGCACTCCAAGAGATGAGATTATATCCAAAAAAGATGTAGAATGACAATCATCAGGATAGCCATCATAATTAGCATCACAGTAAACATGGAGATGGAGAGAGGATGATTTGGTGAACTGAATGCCACAAGAAGATGTAGACCAAAGATAACGAAGAATTTGTTTGACTGTAGTCCAATGGACATTAGTAGGACAGTGTAAAACTGAGAGACTTTGTTGACAGCAAATTGTATGTCAGGATGAGTGATACAAAGGTACTGTAGGGCACCAATAATGCTACGATACTCAGTAGCATCAGAGAGAGGATGACCATGATTTTTAGATAAAGGGAGGGTAGGAGTAATGGGTCAGGGTGTAAGTTTAGAATTATAGAGACCAGTGTTGATACAACCAGCGTTCGTAATGGAGTTCCATGCCTTACACATCAACCTGACAAGCTACACATGCCAAGTGGTCCAATTACAACGCACCAAGTTTCAAGGCTTAAACAAGCAATGCAAGCTTTTGTTCAAGCTCAAATCACAAGTCAAGTACATGAGGAGGCCGAAACGTCTATAAAGGAACACCAAGGCACATCCAAGCTTGTGACTTTATTAGAGGAGGCGTTGCAAGAGGCTAGCACTTAGCCATTTATGCCCATTTTCTATAATTTGGGCTTATTATTTATTATCTCTTATTTTAAGCCCAAGGACTTATTTATGGGATGTTCTTTTAGTTAGTAGCATGTGCTTTGTTTTTCTGGGTTATTTTGAGACTTATTTATTTTAAGGTGTTTAGACCATTCCTAAAAGAACTTGGATCCGATTATGTTCAATGGGCTAGACGCTCCTAGATTTATTAGGATTAGCCTAGTTTTCATTAAATGGGCTTGCAAACCCATTCCTATTAGGGTTAGGACTTGATTAAGGTATTTATACCTTATTATACCTTTGAAACCCTAGATTTGAATGATCA
>JANZXR010000172.1:48461538-48479637 GCA_027575705.1 Erythroxylum echinodendron | reverse complement strand
TTTGGGGTTTGATCTAGCATGTTCTTAGAATAGAAAGATTAGGGTTTTGATTCAATAGGATTAGGGGGTTTCAAGAATCTTGTTTTCTTGGAGTTTCCGTATCAAGTGTGAAAATGGAGATCTTTGATGTAGGTTTGCTGAGTAAGTAAAAGACCAGTAGGTGAGAGCCTCAATGACAAGGAAGTGTTGATGAGGTCCTAATTCTTTGATTGTGAAGGCAGTGTTGAGATCAGTAATAAGAGTTGTTATGAAGGATAGTGAAGAACCTATAACCAAGATATCATAAACTAAGACAAAGGTTGTGTGACCGAAGGTGTTGTGAATAAACAAGGAAGTGTCAGATTTGGATGAAACAAAACCAAAATAAAGAATTTTTTGACTTAACCTATAAAACTAGGCTCGAAGGGTTGTTTCAAGTCATATAGAGCTTTATGGAGATGACATACATGATGGGGATAGTTAGGATCTGTGAACCCAGTAGGTTGAGACATAAAAACTTGTTCTTGGAGATGACTATGAAGGAAAGCATTGTTGACATCAAGTTGACGAATGAGCCAAGTATGATGTAGAGCAAGAGTAAGAATAATGTGAATGATAGTGGGTTTAACAGGACTAAAGGTACTAATATGGTCAATTCTAGAAGTCTGATGATAACCTTTAGCGACCAATCGAGCTTTATGACGCTGAATGGAGCCATCAGGATTTCGTTTGGTACGAAAGAACCATTTGCAACCAACCATATTGGCATTTTGTGGAGTAGGAATGAGAGTCTAAGTATGATAGTGATAGAGAGCAGTGAACTCATCAAGCATGGCTTGACGTCAGTGAGGAAATTGATTAGCCTAAATAAAGGACGTGGGATTAGGGGTGGTAACAATTATGAAATAAGTGACATAATCAACAAATGAATGATTAAAATAGGTGTGATCACGTGTGCGAGTGACCATAGGATGAGAGGTCGGTGGTGGAGGAGTAGGGGAAGATGAAGGAGGTGGAGAAGGAGTAGGGGTAAAAGGTAAAGGTAAGGAGAAAACAGTAGGAGAAGAAGGGGTAAAAGAATGATTAGATGAGAGTGGGAATGATTAGACAAGAGTGGGGAGTAGTAAAAATCATGTTCAAGGAAACATACACGACGAGAGATATAAATTTTGAAAGTTTGAGGATCAAAATAATAGTAGCCTTTGTACTTAGAGCAGTATCCTAGAAAGATACAGGGATTTGATTTAGGTGTGAGTTTATTAGCTCGAGCGGAACCCAAAAAGGGACAACATGTGTATCCAAAAATTCAAAAATGAGAGATTAGGTTTTGTTTGAAAGAGTATTTTATGAGGAGACTGATGAGCGAGAACAGGTATAAGTAGAAGATTGATGAGGTCAACATTAATGGAGAACGCTTCATACCAAAAAGTTTTAGGTAGAGAGGCATGTAAAAGGAGAGTAAGTCTTGTTTCAGTGATAAGAAGAATTTTATGTTTGACAAGACCATTTTGTTGTGGACTATAAAGACAAGAGATATAATAAGTGATGCCATGGGTAGTAAGCAATTGGGCTAAGACTACATTGATGAGTTCTGGAGCTCCATGGAATTGAAAAGTTTTGATAATAGTGGAAAAAATGTTTTCAATTATTGTTTTAAAAGTTTGAGAACAAAGAAGAGCATGTGATTTTTCTTCCATTGGAAAATCCCAGGTAAAACGACTGTAGTCATCAACAAAGAGAATAAATTACTTATACTCAGAGAAAGAAAGAGACGTGGAAGGTCCCCAAATATCACAGTGAATTAGTTGTATGGGTTATGTATAGAGACGAGAGGATGCTGGAAATGAAAGACGAACACTTTTTCTTTTAAGACAAGAAGTACAAGGCTTAATAACATTTGAGTTGACTGGTAAAGAGAAGATAAACTAGATAACGTAGACACGGATGATCAAGACGTTGATGCCACAGATTCAAGGAGGTAGTAGTAGCATTAAGGGAGACATGATTGCGAAAAGACGACGGAATCTTCAAAGGATATATATTATTGTGAATGGAACCCGCCAGGAGCGGTATCTTAGTTTGAAGGTCTTTCACAATGTAACCAAATGGAATAATTCAATTAGACATGAATTATCAGAAACAAATTTAACAACATATAACAAGTTTTTGGTAAGAGTAGGAACAACCAAAATATCATGAAGATGAAGAGGATGAGAAGAATTTGATATAGTTAATTTAACGGTAGAAGAAATGGGAAGAGTTTGTCCATTACTGACAATTACTTAGTTGTACTCGTCATACGAGGAAACAGATTCAACAAGTTGAGAATTGGGAGTCATGTAAGCAGTAACACTAATATCAGGTAACCAGAAATTGTACTGGAGTGGAGATGCGAATTGTCTGTGTCAGGTTGAACATTCATGGCAATAAATGCTACAGAAATATTGTTTTTAATATATCAAGAATTATAATTATGATTATGAGACTCAGAATAGCAAAAACGACAATTGGCAACAATGTGCCCCATTTCCAACAAATTTGACACTAAGTGGTCGTTTAGGGGACCTAAAAAGTGACTTGAATTGGATGCTGATGGATGAAATTGGGCCTGGAATTGTTGGGTCCAGAGGTCTGGTGTTGGGACGCATCAGGGAAGATGGGCTCAAGTGATTGTGGAGGCCCATTTGAGGCGGGAGGCAAATTAATTTGGGAATTAGGGCCCCCGACGCAGAGGGAGAGAGGTCTTGTATCCCTCGGCGATGGCTCTCGTCGCCTCTGCTGCGCCCGCCGTGACGACCACTGGTGTGAGAGACGAATAAAGTCGTGTCGGTTGGGGGAGAAGAGTGGTAGGATGACAACCTCTGTTCGTGAAGCTAAGAGAATTGCAGGGGAGTCTCGCGATGATCGACGGCGGTGATGAAGGAGTCATAGTCGGCGGGGAGCCCATTCAAGGTGAATAGAACGAGATCCTCGTCAGTGAGCGGGTCTCCAATAGCTGCCAATTCATTGGCTGTGGTCGAGAGAAGAGAGAGAAAATTCGAGATGGTACTGGAGCCTTTCTTCCGAGTGTGGAGGTGGCGACGGAGAAGGGAAGGTTGAGAGGCTGATTGCTGCATAAAATGGTCTGCAAGCCAAGCCAGAGCGCGCCAGTAGTTTGGTAGCTTAAGGCCAGTCATGCGGTTGATGGGGAAAGTGACGCCGTAAGGAAGTAGTAGACAAGACGATCGAATTTGCGCCATTTTTGAAAGTCTGAAGACGAAGAATCGAAGCTGGAGGCTGGAGCTGGCGGGGCGATGGTGCCATCTACACAACCAATAAGGTCAGATGTAATTAAAATAGCTTCAATTTGATTTTTCCAAACTAGATAATTTGTGGAATCCAGTGGAGTTATTAGGAAATTGGAAATTTGATTGAACGGTAATGTGGGTGTGTTGATGTCTGCTATTGATTGTGTTGTCAATGCTTGTTGAGATAGTTCTGACGAAGCGTGGATTGGCTTCTGGAGATGTTGATGTTGTAGGTCAAAGTATTCTTGACCTTCTGGATGTTGTTGTTGTTGTGTGTTTATGCCGTATGAAAAAAAAGTGTTTGCTCGATTGTCAGCTCTGATAACATGAAAGATGAATAAATGTATCGTATTTCTGATTGATTAATTACAGAAGTGTTGGATCCTTTATATAGACTAGTGTACACACATTTGATATGAGAAAATAAGAACAGAAGGATTGCATCAGATGAGAACTATCTAAAGATTACAGAAAAAGACTATCTAGAGAATACAAAAACGTTCCTAAACTTTGGGCTTTGTGCATTCTTCACCGAACCCACCATTAAGCATACCTCCACTATCAAGGAACATATCCTAATGCATACATGTCGATGTCGTCCTGTAGCATTTTTGACTCTGTTAACATATTAACTTTTGCAAGGAAACTCTGCAAGTTTTGATCGCTTACCAGCATATTTTGGATAGAGTACTTGCACAACCAACACCCTCCAGAGCTTAATGTCTTTATAAAGCAAAAGCATGGAGTCATCCTCATGGTAAGAACTTGACTCACCAGAAATAAGGTAAACGCGGCAAGTCCCAGGACTGTCGCTATGTTAAGTCTAACGTCCAGTAGTAATAGTTGAATGCACTATCTACAACAACCCTGGCCCAATACAAAATGACAATGCCATAGCTAGCTCGGATCAGACTCATTCTAGTTCCACACGACTGTATCTTTGATTAAGTCCCAACAAAAATGTGTTAATGAGTCTTCAATTAGAATTAAGAAAGTACTTTTCGTTGTATATTCTAGGCTTTCTGGGCATACCCGTTATGCATTTTACAAAAGATTCGCTTAGAAAACGATAAAAATGAAATCAAATATGCAATGATCAGAGAGAAAAATTCTGGATCTGAAACTCAATCTTGGATAGGGTAACTGATGAAGATTAGATAAAATACTTAACAGTGGTTCTCATCTGCTCAGCTGCAAGAGCTAGCAGGAAAGAAATGAAGTCAAGAACAAGGACCACTATTAGCATTGTTAATCTTGAATCTAGTTCAAAACCCCTATTCTCTGGACTTGCAAGAAGCAAATTATTATTTGGCACAACCACAGTTTTAATAAAGTCATAAAATAATGCTCACGGACATGGTCAAACAAATTTGTTGGTTATTCAAATTTTTTAGATGGGAAGTGCTTTGAGATTTCAACCAGAGAACAAGTTGAATTTGACTACCAAGCTCAGAAGAATTAGAAATGAATTCTCTATTCTCTATAACGAGTTCAGTTAACGATTTGCATTAATTAATTTTAGCATTATCCTTGGCACTGGAGAAGAAAAAATCAGATAAGACAAAACCTTGCATAATCATACTTTTCAGGTAAGAAGCTATAAACAATGGTTTGCAAAATTTGCTGGAAATTGAAAAACCATGATTCAGTAGAGATACCGTTATGGCTATCTAAACTAACATTTTCGGAAAGAAAAAGATTTTGCAAGTATTCCAAGAAAAAGCAACTCCATTCTACTTTCTATGAATTTGCATGTTGAACCGGAGCTTCACGGAGTAAGGGCCGTATGTTATTTTTGATTGGAGTTTCTTAACAAAATGAAAAATTATTCCATCGTTTGAGAGGAGAGTTTAAAATAGAATATGTAGCTTTATATTAAAGGAATAACCTTAGTGCAAAAGTGGTACATTAATTTGCCGTTTGCTAGTCAACGTATGACGAACACCGGATGTATGGTGGCTACTAGAGTCACCATTAAATCATACCCCAAACTCTAAGCCTTGATGATTTGCTTCACGTGAGAAAGAATGGTTGAGAAAACTTTATTTCTCAATTTTGTGATTACGTAAAATGATGCTTCTTTTCACCCGTTAATCATTTTCTTATAAAGGAAACAAATAGCTGGTAGTTTAATCCTTCTCTTATAAAGGAAACAAATAACTGTCGAAAGTTATACAATTAGTGGCCTTTATATGTCTTAAACTGCCAACAATTTCCACTCGGCCACATAAGTTACGAGTTACATCTTTCCTCTAAAATTTCACGTGTCATACTGAGAATGGGGCGTGCGACCATTAATGAACCAATAGTGTTATATCATAAGTTACGAGTTACATCTTTCCTCTAAAATTTCACGTGTCATACTGAGAATGGGGCGTGCGACCATTAATCAACCAATAGTGTTATATTAAGTCACCATCTAACTAACATAACACTTTTACATATTCATGATGCCCCAAATCATCCAAAACATCACCGAACACATACACTGTCTCTTTATGCTCATAGATATATCATATGATTATACACTAAATATAATCGCCCGGGCTGATATGGTGATGAAGGAAAGATTCTTCCTTAAACACTCATGATAATTCATCTTAGTTTAACTGCTTTCTTAATGTGCTCCTCTGGACTGTATACATTTTAGCCCTTAAAAAAACACATTAAAGTAGCAACACTAAACCTTGACTTCATATCATAGATCTAAGTCGAAGGGTTTCATTCGATTAGACACTAAAGTCTATGGGATTACATAGTGACATTGAAAAGATTTAACTGTTACTCCACAAGTAGGTCGTTATATTGCACACACAGTATGAAATGTGTGTTATAGCATAGCTCCCACTAAGTTGGGCATGCCACTCTTCTATGTCATGCAAATCATGAATCTAGCTTTACTGAAAAACTAATCCGAGCCACTAGATTAACATACCTAATGCTAATCTTGACGATTTAGCTTTAAGGCTTCAATATGAAATCTGAATCTTTCACATCCGACTCATCAGAGTCTCATCTTAGACTTACAAAGGTGACTATTCAAATATAAAAACTTATCATGCATACTACACAAGTATGAAGATAACACAATATTACATACACTCAATATTAATATTGTGAAGTCTCATCATATGCGCTACTCAAGCGCTAAGGTGATTACCTGTGTGACAAGGTCAATTAGAAGCCTGGTGACATTACAATATGCCTTATCATGTAATTGTGTACCAATGAACATTTGAGAAAAACTTTTATTAAAACATGTCCATTATACAATAAGATATAACTCAATGAAAAAAAACTAAACCCTATGCAAACCTACACTCATCACATAAGCCTTGAATGAATCTCGAGAAATAGGTTTAGTTAAGAAATTAGCTACCACCTTGTTAGTAGGTATATACTTTATGACAACCTCTTTATTTTTTATGGCATCTCTTACAAAGTGATAACGCCTTTTGATATGCTTGGATTTTCTATGAAACTTCGGATCTTTAGTAAACTGTATGGCAGTGGTATTGTCACATAACATTTCAACAGGATCATTAACTCTAAGAGTAAGATTAAGATCCTAAAGAAAACTTCCCAACCATATTGCCTCCTGAGCGGCAAGACAATAAGCAACGTATTCTACTTCTATTGTTGATATTGCTATGCAGTCTTGCTTCTTGTTGCACCAAGATATGGCTCCGCCTCCCAAGGTGAGGACATATCCTAAGGTTGACCTAGACTCATCTAGGTCCCCACCCCAGTCGGCATTCGAATATCCCCTTAACCTTAAATCCCCGCCTTGATAGCAAAGGATCAAGTCTGAAGTAGACAGTTTGCCAATAAGCAGGTCCTGGTTTGCTTTGGTAATGACTTACCAAACTAACCGCAAAGCAAATGTCAGGCTGTGTATACAACATGGCATACATTAAACTTCCTACGGCACTAGCATAGGGAACATTGCTTTTTTTTTTCTTTTCCTTATCTGTCTAGGGTATTGATCAAGACTCAAGGTAAGACCCTTTTCAACTGGAGTATCAACGGGTTTGGAATAATGCATTCGAAAACATTCCAAGATTTTATTAATATATGCTTCCTGACTTAAACCAAGAAGCTTCTTGGGACGATTTCTAGTTATTTGCACACCTAGGACATACCTAACTTCACCCATGTCCTTCATATCAAAGATAGAGGACAACTATTCTTTAGTGGTTTTGACCATCTCCATATTATTGCCGGCTAGTAATATGTCATTAACATACAAAGTGAGAAACATAATTCCACTTGTTGTTCTCTTAACATACACATAATGGTCTTTTGAAACCATAACTAAGCTAAAAGAAGTAATAGCTTTACGGAATCTGAAATACCACGATTTGGAAGACTGTTTGAGACCATAGATGGATCTTTTAAGACGAAACACTTTATTTTCTTAACCTTTTAATACGAAACCAATAGGTTGATTCATATAAATCTCTTCCTCAAAGTTACCATTAAGGAAAGCAGTCTTTACATCCATTTGAAACAACTCCAGGTCCAAATGGGCAACCAGAGCCAGAAGTAAGCAAATAGAGGCAAATCTTACCATAGGAGAAAATGTCTCTTCATAGTCTATACCCTCTCAAATGGGCCTTGAACTTGTTGATCATTCCATCCGCTTGATGTTTTATCTTAAAAACCCACTTGTTTCCAATTAACTTTCGTTAGGGTGGAATATTAACTAGTTCCCAAACCTTATTTCTTGCCATCAAATCCATTTCATCCCTTATGGCATCCATCCACTTTGTGTGGTTAGGTGAATCAACTGCTTCTTGAAAAGAGGTTGGTTCTTCTATTTCCAATAGAGTATAAAGGAATATTTCCGCTTCGATTTGAAAATATCATCAAGGAATTCTTCAACGCTCACTTCTTCGGAGTATAGGACCTACATGTGTCTACCCTGATTCAGAATCTCTCCCTTATCTCTTGGAGATGTAGGGTCCTGATCATGTTGAGAACCACTCCTACTATCCCCTTGAGATATGAGATTTTGAACATGTAGACTATCCACAGGTTCTTGGTTTAGAGAGTGAAGACGAACCTCATTCTTGATTTGGTTCTTTTGGGCAGGAAAAGTCGCGGTGATTGAGTGAGTAACTAAATTCTCCCCCTCACTGAGATTATCTTGTTATAACTCATACAACTCTAGGTCTTTTTTGATTTCATTTATGCTTGGGAACTCATCCTCAAGAAACTCCACATTGCGGGAAGCAACTTCGGTCATGCCACTATTCAGGTGCTCACCAAACATAACATACCTTTTAGAATGTTCGAGGTATCTTATGAACACCATTTTTGTGGCTCTTGGACCAAGTTTCCCATGTTTATG
Organism: Erythroxylum echinodendron; assembly: GCA_027575705.1. NCBI lineage: Eukaryota > Viridiplantae > Streptophyta > Magnoliopsida > Malpighiales > Erythroxylaceae > Erythroxylum > Erythroxylum echinodendron. The sequence continues at coordinate 48,471,018 of JANZXR010000172.1, read as the reverse complement.
AGTCGGGCCGTGTACATAACTAGCCGAACCCCAATGGCGCAAATGATCCAAAGAGGGCTTTCTTCCATTCCATAACTCATATGGAGTGACGGGTACACTTTTACTTGGCACACCGTTAAGAATATAAGTTATCGTGAGCAACGCATCTCTCCAGAAACTAATTAGAAGATTAGCATATGCCATCATTGACTTGAACATGTCAAGCAATGTTCAATTCCTACGCTCCACAACACCATTTTGTTGTGGAGTTCGAGAAATCATTAGTTGTCTTATTATATCCTTTTTCTCACAAAATTCTTTGAACATATCAAATAGATATTCTCGATCACGATCGGTCCAAAGAGTTTTAATTCTTCTTTCCAATTGTGTCTCAACTTCAGTCACAAAACTGTGATAAAATAGATAGCCCCATGACGTGCCTTAACATTCATGTGTCCGCAAATATCAGAGTGAATAAGTTCTAGAGGTTTAGACACCCTTGAAGCCTTACCAAAAGTTTCGCAGTTGCCTTACCAGCTAAACATGACTCACATCTAGGCAACTTAACCTTTGTGAGTTGGTCTAAAAAACCTTCTTTAGCTAGTCTACTCAATCTATCTTGGCCAATGTGACCACGTCTAGCATGTCATTTAATATATTCAAAATTAGGATCAAAATATGATATATAAATAGAAGACAAATTATCATAACATACATCCAAATCAAGAATTAGAAAATTGTTTTTCAATGCAGCTTGGACAAAAATATTGCCATTATACATAATATCCAATCCATAATGACTATAACTAAGAACAAATCCTGATTTTATTAAAGTTACAAGAGACACAAGGCAATATCGCATCCCGAGTGCATAGAGAGCATCATCGAGAAGCAAAATATTTCCTCCACGTAACTTGAGATAATATGTCCCTATTCCTATGGCATCTTCTTCACTGCCATTTCCCAACATGACAGATTGTGAACCCACTGGATACTGATGAAAGTCTACATAACTAGCTTGATACTGAACTATGTGCTTGTTTGCTCCCGTATTTACAATCCAATTAGGAAGAGAATTAACAACTAATGCATGAGAACAAACATATAACTCAAGAGTAATGAATAAGAAAGGTACCTTCTTAGGTTCAGGAAAATTTCAAGAAAAATGACCTCTCTTTCCACAGTTATAACACTTCATATGTGCCATGTTTTTCTCTCCTTTACCCTTCGCCTTTGCTTCTTGGCAATATGACCTTTTGGTCCATTCCTTTGAGGAGGCCGAGAACCTTTTCTCTTACCTCGATTGGCATTGTTGCTTTTAGGTCCTTTCCCTTTAGCAACAAGAGCCAAATTGAAGGAGTCAGATGCTTTTAAGCGATCCTCCTCCATTTCGATATGCCTAGTGATCTCTGCAAGAGTTTTGACATTCTCATTATGTGTCAAAACAAGTTTCACATTCTTCTAGTGCTCAGTATGATCTGGAAGAGCCTGAATCATATTCAGGACTTGATCCTCTTCAAAGATAACCTGGCCAGCTGCCTTAAGATCACGAACTATAGCATTCATGGTTCGTAAATGTTCAGCTATAGTACGAGTCGTATTAATCTCATAGTTCATCCACTTGTGGTGTAAAGCACGAAGCTTTATAGTGGATGTTTGACCAAAAGTGATCTTAAATTTGTCCCACATGTCCTTAGTAGTGGCACAATCCTCAAACTCTCCAATTAGATTATCATGCATGAAATACAACATAGTATAACATGCCTTATGATCCTTTTTGGACCGATCTTCATAAGTTTTTAAGGATGCTTGATATTGCTCACTAGCAGTATCAATATCTTTTCCATCTTTGTCTTTGACTAAAGGCCCAGTTATAATTGTGGTCAAATGTTCGAGCAATTCTCGTTCATTTAGAAGATACTGAATCTTCCTTTGCCACATATCATAATTGGATCCATCCAATTTTTCAGTGGTGGACAAATCACCGATCATGATTTTAGTTGTCATATCTACAAGTATATATAAAAATGACATGAGGCACAGTTTCATTAATTAAATTATCAGAAAATCCATAATTCATGTAGTATGATCGAAAATTTCGCTAAGCTTATAATCATCTAATATAAAAAAATGAACTAGAAATTTCTATAATTTAATTAAACTATTTTAATTTGACATGTCACAAAGATGCCAAAAATAAACAGTATGTAAAACTAATTTACAACTAAAACTTAATACATGTAAAACAAAATTCACATACAAAATTATATAAAAATCATTTACATAATATTATTTTAAATATAATACAAAATTATCCATAAAACACATTTATGGAATATTTGAATTATATTATATGAAAACACATTCATGAATTTATAACAATTTAACTCATGCAAATCATATGGAAAAACAAATTCACATAGTAAAACTTATTTGCAGAATTAAACAAATTATTCTAAAATTTTCATGAAATAATAAACAAGCAAAGACTAAATTGCTAGTTACATACATAATATCATATAAAATTAATTCATGGATGATAAAGCAATACTCATTTTTTGACAGCCCATGTTCTCACGACCTACTCTTTCTTTCTCTTTAATTGAAATGGTCCAATAGTTCCTTAAAACAAAAAACTTTAGACAACCCATGTTCTCATGGCCCACTCTTTCTTTCTCTTTAATTAAAATAGTCCAATGGTTTTTTAAAACAAAAACATTATTCCAGAAAACTCATTCTCTAAACACGGTCTCTCTCTCTTCTCACCATTTCCGTGGCTTCTGCGATACTCTCTCTTTGTTGCCACCCAAAATGTAACATCCGATCTCTGAAACTTGCTTAGGGTTAGAATCCTATATCAAGTGTTGCATATACATGCATAACATTAGTATTCATACACAAATTGTATTTTGGTACACATTACAAAGATAGTATATGCACTCAATTGACGAATTCTGGGGTACGAAAGATTTTAAGTAAGTATGATGTGATTGCAAGATTGTGTGTTATTTATGTCTAGCAATTTGTTTTTGGATGGATTAAAATTAGTGAATTGAGAATTTATTGTTACAATTGGGTGATTGATGGAGTGTTATATGCATTTAGTCTAGGAAAAATGTTAAATGGTAAGATCAATTGATGTATAGAAATTTAGGTTAGTTAGGCCTATGAAATGGTGACTCGTAGCACTGGAAATAAGTGACAAATGGTTAGTTAATTGGATGACAAATGGCTAGAATAAATGAGTGACAAATGGTGGTATAGTTGAGTGACAAATGGATCAAACATTAAGTGACAATTGGCAGTTAAGGGATGAGACATATGGCTTGGATCTTAGCATGACAAATGTCATGGCAAGTGTCCATATTCTCTCCACATACCTACACCCACGATTTTTTCCACTTAAAAGACTATTTTTCTTTTGTTCTTGCTACATTTACCCTCTCTATCTCCCTCACCACCAACTCACACACACATAACCTTAGCACTTTGAATTTTGCCAAAATCCCGACACCTAGCCACTCCAAAATCTAGTTGTCTTCATCTTGTTCTTCGAATATACCTTGTCCTTGCTTACTTGGAGGGATAGTTAGCTTGAATATTGAGGAAGTTTTAAGCTAAAAAAGTAAGTAACATGTTGTTCTTTATGGTTTGCTTTGATAGTAAGATTTGGCGATAGTTTAAGGATGGATTAGTTGTGATAATAATGGTGTTTAAGGTGTGCTGGAATATGTTAGCTGTAGAGGTTCTACTGAAGAGGCATCAGTATTTTGGCTATATCTTGATCTCTATTTATCTAATTAGGATGATTTTTGATTCATATTAAACCAGAGACTATGGCTACAATTTTCATGAAGGAATCAAATTTGAATTTTTGTCTCTAAGGGTTTTGAAATTTAGCTTGTATTTTAGTTCTAGAATAGGCTGCAGCACTACGCTTGACTGAAATCATGTCCTATATTTATCGAATAAACTGTATTGATTTAGGCAAAATCAAACAAAGTTTTCTTCATAGAAGTTTTACTTTATTCTCTTAGCTTTCTATCGGTATAAATTTTGTAATTTTTGGATATTAGAATTGAGAGATATGAGTTTTACAAGTTGGAGTGCACTAATTCTTCAATCATGCACTAGCCAAAATTTTGAACGTGCACAGTCTGTGGGTTTTTGAGCATAAAGCATGGAAGGATGAACCAAATTGAATGATTTTTGTTTCGTATGAAACTTAAGGCATATAGAAACATTTGTTTAAAAGAAGGTGTTGCCTAAATACCTAATTTTCTTGGCCATAATTGTCATAAAAAACTGACCTGAAAATAAAGTTGGAAAAACTGGAACATAGGAATTGGTTAAACATCAAATATGCTTCTTTTAGATATGGTTTGGAATAAAAAATGGTTAGGTACTTTTCTGTGATGCTTTAGGGCTTGAATGAAGCTTGAATTGAACCTAGAATGATGCTTGAACGAGTAAATAAATTAGTGATATGTTTAAGATGATGATTGAGGATAGAAAGATAAGAATGAATTGTCATACTTTAGGTGTTCAAATCTGGAAAATTGGTGATGATATAAGAATGAAAAGGGTCCTATGAGGGATAAAGTGATTCAAGAAAATGAATTTTGTGTATTAAGTAAAGATAATTGATAAAATGGATGTTAGTGATCTTTAATGCTTGAATAACTTTGGCGAATGATAAAATGATGAACTCAGACTAATCTTGTTCAATCGAGGTGTAAACCTAAGTTCAATTTAGACATATTTGAGTTATGAAATGTGAATGATCTTGAGATGTGAATTTAGGAAATATATCCAGAATTGTCATTGAACATACATCATACATAACATATACATATATGCATAAGTGGTACTTTTGTGATAGGTGCAAAGAAGTAATGTGTAAATGTGTGATTGCCTATTATCAGGGAGCAAATAGATCGAGCACATCCGTACGTTGCTGGGACGTCTAGGCAATAAGCTATCTGGAGTAAATCGTGAGTTAACCTAGTTGTGAAAACTCATATCTTTATGCTTCTGTTGGAATTGTATGCATAGTGAGTTAACCTAGATGTGTCAACTCAATTATATATGTTTTTCTGTTTGAATTACATGTGTAGTGAATTAACTTAGATATATCTCACTATGCTTGAATTGCTCTTGTTTAATTTTGACATAATGAATTGTTACTGGTTTGATTATGATAATTCCGGACAATTGATTGTCCGAGGAGGCCATTATTCGGGACTGTATTGGAAGTGCTCATTGTATGTGAATTTAACTGACTAAGTGTTATTATTATTGAGTGCCGGATCAAAGTCCAATGATAAATGTGAATGTAAATGTGTATGGAATAAGTGATGCTCAACTGAATGTTGAATGCTCAACTATTTGTTGACTGCCGATTTGGATCCAATGAACTGTGAAAATTGAATGTGCTCATTGACTAAAAGTGATTGATGATATATTATGTGAACTATGATACTCCATTACATGGTACATGTTCACATAAAAGAAGTTGTGAACAAAGTAGCCAACATGAAAAGAGCTTTAAGCTCAGTATGGGCATCAAAGCCTCAGACTCAATGATTAATGAGCCCGGTTTCTACAACAGATACAGCACACTATAGAAAAGAGCCCAGTACCCAGAACAGATACGAGACAGTGAAATAGACACTCAGTTACAACAAAGTTAAAATGGAATGAGTCTCATTTGCTTTTACAATTGTGTCTTTAAATGTGTTCATGATATTGATTGCAAATGAATGTTGAACTGTGTTGTGTTGATATTGAGAAATGTTTATGACGTTGATGGTGATAAGAAGAATTGTGATAAATGAGTGCTACGTTCTGAAATGATTGTATGATATTCTTGCATTCATAATATACTTATGGAATGACTTAGCAAGTGATTGTATTTTTAAATGCTTCTTTTATTATGATGCAATTTGTGGAATATGAGTTATAGCTCTGAATGAAAAGTTACTTTGATTGACCTGAATGTTATTCATTGATGTATATGTACTCTGTTTTGAGTGAACACATCGATGATGGTTTACTCATTGAGTTCACAAAACTCCTCAAAATTGCAACGTTGATTTTCAAGTACTAGGAGGAGACCTTGCTAGTAGAGCAAGCTAACTGAAATTTAGTACTGTCCATTTTGGATCAAGATATGGCTTAAAGGTTTGATCAGCTGTCATATGAGGATTTTAGATAGAGGACTTTGTATAGTTTTAATTTTATGTAGAATCTTTTATTTAAAACAGTGTGATCACAGATGGTTTTTGTAATGTAAATATATAACCGGTTTGTGATGAAATAACAGTGTAAAACATGTTTTGTTAATGAAATGAGATAAGTTGTTTTGTTTTATGATTACTTCTAATGTGTATGATGCTACAGTAAGTGAATGTGACTGCTCTAACACGCCATTCTTGTAGAGTATGTGCTCGGATATTCTCAGGAATTTCAGGCATATGTCCGATGATAGTGGTGTGTTAAACAAAATGTGCTTTTCCTTCAATTGCCCAAAACAACGAAAAAAACCCACCCTTTATCACTTATAAAAGACAGTTCCATGGTAAAACCAACACCACCAAGGTGTAGATCGACTTTCGGTGAACCGATCATCTCTGGCTTTGCTTTCAATGCGTCTTCTCAGCAGCGGCGCTATGGTTTTTAAACTGGAAGAAATTAGATCGACGGTGAGGGAGGGAAGAAGAAGAAAGAACGTAAACAAGCTAGTATTCGTCGGAGGCGTGTGACGTTCGTGCGCCACCCCTCCTAGGCAGGTCTAATGGGTAAGCTTTAAAAAACTTATTTTTGTCTTTTCTTCTACACATATTATTCTAATTGGGGTTTGTATTATTGATGTCGCCACTGAGGCAAACTAATCAAAAAAAACACATAACATATATGTATATTGCGAGAGAAAGATTTCAATTAAATAGATTAATTGAATGTTTTAATCATGCTTATGACATCGAGACTAAGAAATCAACAATTCGGCTCTGATACCATTGTAGATTTATATTAAAGGACTAACCTTAATGAGGAAGCGGTAGATCGATCTGTCATTTGTTAGTCCACATATGATGAACACCGAATGTATGGTGGCTACTAGACTCACCGTATGTATGGGGGCTACTAGAGTCATCGTTAAGTCACACCCTAAACTCTAAGCCTTGATGATTTGCTTCACGTGAGGAAGAATTGTTGAGAAAACTTTGTTTCTTTATTTTGTGATTACGTCAAATGATGCTTCTTTTCACCAGTTAATCCTTCTCTTATAAAGGAAACAAACAACTGTCAGAAGTTATACAATTAGTGGCTGTTTTATGTCTTAAACTGCCAACAGAATAGAATAGAATGAAATGAAAGAGGAGGTTTTCATATTATATCTCATTACATCCTAAACAGTAAAAATGAGATACCTCCTATTTGGAGAGTTCAGGATGGAATATAAAATGATAAACAACTTTTCACTATATTACAGTACAAACCCTTCTTTCAAACAACATTTCACTATACTACCTTATGAACCCTTCCATCCCTCCCAAACAACAATTTTCTAATATTACGTTTATTTATATTCCATTCCATTAAAAACCATTCAATTCCATTAAAAACCTTACATTCCCCAAACAAAGCCTTAGTTGGTTAAGGATTAGTTTACCTAAGCTTATTATGATCAAATGTTCAATTAGTAAGCACCAAGGATTATGGTTCAGTGGTAGAAGACAAAGTATGAATATCATCTGATTTGGGCACTCGACAAGTTAATTGTTCAGTCAAAAAGGGACTATTTCTTACAAGTTATTTTTCCTCCTGAGTCTTGACACATATCTATGGCTCTTGCGGAGGTTGGCAGAGACTGAATTGACTATTTCCACTACAAATTCAAGGAAGAAGTTAAAAAAGAGATCTAGACATGCAAATAATAGTTTCAGGACGTTTTAGATCTATATAAAACAAAGCACCAAATGCATACGTAAGATGTTGGATAATTGAGGTAAGATCTGATCCGTGGAAAAATAATGAAACTTTTTTTGTTTTGATTTTTTAAAAATTAAGATCATTGTAAATTTAGAATATAATTAATAAAAAACATAATAAAACATGAATATCAATTCGTACCTTGTTTCAAATATTGATCATTTTTTGTCGCTTTACTTGAATTATTTTTGAAATCGATTCATCTCAATTGTCATAGTGGATAGAAGTATTTGGTCTCTAACATTATTTATAGAGCAAGTCCAAAGAACTTTATAACTGTTGTAGAGAGACGTAGGTAAGTAGTACTAACTTCTTTAGAGCCTAGACCTATTTACAATAAGAATTGGATCTTTTAGTAATTCAGCTAAAATAAATTTTAATTTCAATTAATCTTTAATTAGAATTATAATTAATTTTATTTAGGCAAAAACAAGATCTAATATTTCATATTGATTTTCATTTATTAAATATGTCATATTTAATTATAAAGTTTCTTAAATTTTACAATTAAGTCTAACTTGATTAAACTACTTTTTCTCTCTTCAACTTGTTTTTTATGTGTGACCTATTAGGTTCCTAAATATGTTAACGATAGATATAAATAATAACCTTAAGTCATAGTTAGAATTAGATAAATTAAACTCCTTTAATTTATATTTAGTTCTCTAATTAAATAATTTATATTCATAAATCAAGATTGACATCTAGCAATGCATCATAACCACCTAAATATTTAAATATATTAAAATAATTTTGGCTAATCTTTTTGTGCATATTTTTTTTATGTATAATGCAACCCTTTCAGCATACTCTATTTCGATAGACATAAAGCATGAAAATAGTTCAATTAGATTAGTTCTTAACCATTATCAATTAATTTAATTAATGATATTTAGAAACTATTTTTAAAGTGTCTCTCTACCTTGGCCGAGGATTTCTGAATCAATACTAATTGGGAACAATGAAATATTCTTCCTAATTATTTTAGGATGATGAATCACATATTAATCATTCAACTATCTCTATATAATTCATACTATATCCAATAACTATTGACTAAACTACTCATGATTAGAATAGATCATAAGTAGTATTAAAACATAGCAATCACTACATGAGAAACTTTAGAGATCTAAAATCAAATAATCACTTATACAATCTTCACAATGAGAATTTTCATAGGTGTACAAATAATGTTCCAAATAAAACTCTTTTATGATGTTAGTTTAGTGAACTTGTTCTCTATCACACACCATACATTTTACCATATATTTGTTTAAATATCTCCATACTTTCGTCTATGAGATTGCCTACTTTATTAATAAGAAAGAAACATAATGTATGCTAGTCTTTTCATACTTTATGAATGTTCCGTCTCAATAAAACAATAACTATAAACAATTTTAGGAATAATATATTGTAACGTCCTATCACCGATGGGAAGGGTAGAATAGTAATTTTGAGTGGTCCATGGGCATTTAGAAATGCCTTTACATGTTCATGCAT